>JAFFST010044802.1:30982-43606 GCA_022414735.1 Noturus placidus | reverse complement strand
GAGCACAAGACTCCAGACAACACAGCCCTCAGGTTCATAGGGACACTCAAACCTCTCCACCACGATAAGGTGACGGTTCCCGGAGAGGTCTATTTTTTGTGTATTTCATTTATTTTTTTTCTATTTTATTTGGAGATTTTCACCGATCAGGCATAACATTAAAACCACTGACAGGAGACATGAATAACAGTGATTATCTTGTTACAGTGGCACCTGTCAAGCGGTGGGATATATTAGGCAGCAAGTAAACAGTCAGTTCTCGAAGTTCATGTGTTGGAAGCAGGAAAAATGGGCAAGAGTAAGGAGCAGAGCGACTTTGACAAGAGACAAATCGTGGTGGTTAGACAGCTGGCACAGATCTCCAAGACGGCAGGTCTTCTTAGTACCTACCAAAAGTAGTCCAAGGCAGTAACCGGCAGCAGGGTCATGGGCACCCTAGGCGAGTGAAGTCTAGCCTGTCCAATCGAACAGAAGAGCTACTGAAAAAGGTCATGCTGGCTATGATCCACTACACCCACACTCGACCACGCCCCTGACGCCAGCATCGCATGTACTATGCATAGTCCAAAACGTTACAGTGCAAAATAAACAACAAATAAGATGACCTGATTTTTTAAATTTTCAGTTTGTTCTGTAAAGGTTATAGTTCCTGGACATGTTGACCGACACCAAAATTTCTTAGCGGAAACTCTGCTTCGGAGGTCTTGTGGAGTCCATGCTTCGACAGCTCAGAGCTGTTTTGGCAGGTGGTTTTAAAGTTATGGCTAATCAGTGTATTTATTTGGTAGTTAATCAGGTACTAGATCTTATTTGTTATATTCAGTATCACACAGAGAGTGCAGCGCACTGTTTTTGTTTTAGAAAATACCTGCTACACAACACTGTCCAGCACCCAAATGCTGCTTTCTGAACTGCGTCATGGAGACACCTGTCTGACTAATGCGTCCTGTCGTGAGCCTCATCCGCTCTCCTACAGATTAAATAAAGCATTTTTTGTAACTTAAACCTGCTTAGCATGACTTCCTTGTCTCTTTTGAGCATTCATCACATACTCACTTGATCTCTTTTGAATGAACCCATAGTCTCATTCTCTCTTGTTTCTTTCTTTGTCTCTCTGTCTTTGCAGATATCAATGACACCTACAGCGAGGGCAACACAGACACCGTGGGCCAGATCGTTCAATTCATCATGTCAAATGAAGGTAGGGGGGGAAGGTTGGTGAATGAATGAATACACATTGCACTGAATCAGTCTGTTGTGCTACAGCCAGCAGAGTGAGAGAGGAAGTGTGACTTGTACACTTCATAGGGTACAGAGGATTTATACCAATATTCCAGCACTCGCTATCGCATCTGTAGCATATGTGCAATTACCATAGACAGTCATTTCTACATGTTTCCCTGTGCAGAGAAAAGAACAAACAAATCTGGGCCATTATATGTAAAAAGGCTGAACAAAATAGACATACCTAAAAAAAAAAAAGCGAAAATGTATTATATAACTTGAAATAGGAATTAATCCTAGGAGTAAATTTTATGCATTGCCATAAATTGACCAGCCTACACCCTGTTGTAGATGAGCCAATAGAAGTGCAGAGTTAGGATCTGATGTTTACATGGGAGAAAAATGGAGGAATTAATTATGAATAGATTTGGGTTCAATCTGACTAGTCAGAACTAGAAAATGGTTTTCCACGAGATGGTGGCAGCGAAAAATGCCTCATATATTACATATATCATATTACAGATGAGTGCTACCATGATGCTTATTTCCACATTAAGCGATACAATCAGTTGTTCTACATGGAGAAATTGACCTCAGTATTGGTTTTTTCAGGCGGCGGTGTATTAATTTGCTGAAATTGTTTATTCTTTGACCCGGCACTCCAGCTGAGCGGTATCCAAGCACTCCTGTAACTATTACAACATGTTCTGCGTCTATTCGTATTTACAGTACACTTGTAGAATTTTGTACCTTAATGCTTTTGAAATCAAATGAAAGGGCAGCTAAATATCCACATGTGGCCTAACCCAAATGGTCTGTGTTTATTACATTAGTTTCTTATAGTGATTATTAATGTAATGAATAAAACAGTGCATGCCAGGGTGAACTGTTTTCATATAGTGTGTTATTCCACTTGCATGACATTTAATTATTATTTAACATATTATTTAAGTGTATTCTACAGGCTAAAGCATTTTTGTACCTTACTCCCTTTCTTATGCTTAAGTATAAGTGTAAATCTTTTGATTTTTAAGAATTATTTAGCAAGACCAAAATCTTCCCCTAGGAGGCTTTATGCATACCAGCCCTCTATACAAAAGGAAGTCAGTTCTTGCATTCCCACAATTATTTATAGAGGGGAAAAAATAATTGTATTGCAATATCCATGTGCAGTCTGGTGTAAACGGGGGCATTTCAGTGTTAGTAAAACACAAATTATTACATCTAAGTTGTCCCATCTCGCAAAGGACACATTGTACACATTTTAGAGCTTTGCGTACAAATAGTTTTGACTGAATAGTTTTTGAAAGACTTTTATAAAAAACATTTATTGAGAGAATCAATGTCTGCCATTAGAGCTCCATTCAGAGTGAGGCTTGCTGTCCTTTTCTAAGTAGAGGGAAATAGGTTGAGATTCCTGTTGATGGGAATCACACGGTGGACATTAACCGTCAGTATACAACAGATTGTAAAGATTGAATGGCTATATTCTCATATTCATTTTATAACAAGAATCTCTCTCTCTCTCTCTCTCTCTCTCTCTCTCTCTCTCTCTCTCATGAGTTTTTCCTATTAATGTTAGCCCCAGTTATATTTGTTTTGGTTCTATAAAAATGATCAATTTTTAAATGATTTTGTCATGTATATTTTATAAACAGTGACACTTGGGAGATGTGGCGTGGCCTATTATACACGATGGTGGATCTTTGTCTTTGGTGGAAGCTGAATTGAAAAAAAATGTCAGGTGATTTTAATGCAGCCAAAACCACGAGCACGCTATGGGTGTGTGCGCCTGCGCCTGTGTGTGCATGCGTGATGTCTGGCTTTTAAATGAACATGGGAGCATTGATCACATTTTAATAAGCATGTTCAGACACTGCCAGATCGTTAGGTCGCCATTGACCACAACACAGTGACACATTGTAGGACCGCCAGTCTCAACTCATGACCAAAGACTTCTTTTACAATGTGTGATTTAAAAAAAAAAAAAAAAAAAGTCAACAGCAGTATCAGGTGGAAAATCCTGACGTGTAAACCCAACCTAAAACGTCTTTGTGAAGGTTCAACAATAATAAGAAATGAAACATTGGGTACACTGTAAACAGTGTAAAATGTCCAATTCATGGAAACGACTGCATGTGTAAAAGCTTTCAAAATGATTTGTGCAACATCGTTAAATTAACTACAAATCTGCAGACAGTGATTCCAAATCAGACGACTCAATTTGCTATATTTATTGCATTGGGAGAAACCTGTGCATGGGTCAAGGATACTAAAGTAACTGCTAATGCTTTGAATTTTCCCTTTCTAGAGAATACTGAATGTCTTAAACTAACGATTCACAACACCCTCACTGTTTTAGTGCTTCTCTCATTTTGCTGTATATCAATAAAACCTGAACATTCTCATGACACAGAAAGCAACTTGGGTTTCATGCTTGTTAAAATTCTGACTGCCATAATAAAGTTTAAAATACCATAATTCCAGGAAGATGAATGTTTGTCTTTCCCTGCTTTTACAAATCACAGATACAAACAGATTTTCTCAAATGGAGGCTTATTTAAAAAATCCATTGCTCTCATAAAAGCATGAGTACATCACCAGCCTCCCACTGGCGTGAGTAATGTACTTATGTGCCGACAGAAAGGGAAACGAGGTTCGAATTCGGGTTTGAATGGAGTAGGATGCGAAGCTGGAGGCTCCTGCTGATTTCGATTGAAATTTTGATTGGTTTGTGCTTTTTGGTCATATGGTGTACTTTAGCTTGTTTTGCTCCTTGTCTTTGCCTATAATTTGAATTTTTTGTCACGTTAAAATGTCTGGAAAGAATACAAAAACCCGAGGTGGCATTCAAACACGACTGAGGCCAAGTGCACGCGCCGTGAGCGAGTCCTCCTCTTCCCCTGAATCCGCTTTGCCGAGCCGTGACTTTGATTTCGCTGCACTCAAGCTTGAGCTGCTGGCTTCATTGAGGAAGTTTATCGCTAATATTTTTAATACGGAGCTCCAGGAGATTCTCAAGGAAGCGCTGTCTGCTATCCAGCTTGACCTGCAGGTTGTGAAAACACAGCAGGTTAATGATAAAGTTGCTACCGAGGCTGCCATTTCAGCACTAAGGGGTACAGTTGGGGAAATCGAGCACGCGCTTACACATGACATAGCACACATGAAGTCTACCATCGAGTCTCTCACTGAGACCGTGACTCAATTACAGAATAAATGTGAGGATTTGGAGACGAGGTCGCGGCGCAATAACGTTCGAATAATTGGAGTTCCACAAGGTTTTGAGACATGTACAACTGCTGCTGTAGCGGCCTTGTTAAAAGAGGCGTTTGGTCTGGAGAAGGAGCCGGTTTTGGACCGGTCCCAGCAGACCATTCAGCTGAAGCCCAGGCCTGATGAACGACCATGAGCAATTGTGTGCAGATTCCACTATCACAGTGAATGTGTTGATATTTTAGGCCGTGCGAGAGCGCTCCAGCGGATTAATGTGAGGAATGTGATTATTTCCATTTTCCCTGACTGTACAGTCAAGATAGCCCGTGCTCGAGCTGCATTTAATGAGGTTCGGCGTCAACTTTGTGATGTTGAGGACGCTCGGTATTGAATACTTCACCCAGCTCGGCTTCGCATTACATATAACGGTGTCCAGAAGGACTTTAAACTCTTGATATCAGGATGAACTACATCACCTGCACAGTGGCATGTTCTCTCTTTTTTTTTTTTTAAGTTAAGGACATTATATCTGTTATTGTGCGCAGACTGTTTATCAGATTTGAAGTCAGTAGAGGATTTCTCTTACTGAAATCTTTAGTTTCTGTAAGGGTTGGTTAGTTCAGCATTCTTTCTGAGAGGTTGTCTCATCGTGGACAACTTTTGGTTGTAGAGGGATACACTGCTGTCTCCTTTGAGTTATGGAGACTTTGGATGTCTGGGTTTGGGGGTGGTTGGGGGGAGGGGAAATCACTCTGGCTCTAATTGACTATTTATATCCCTATGGTTTACTTTATTGGATGGTTAGTAGTAATATTGATCCCAGCACGGCGAGGACAGGCACGCCTTTTTAAGATTTACAAGATTTATATATTGCCCTTGAGTCTTATGCCTGTTGTTGGGTTTTATAATATTTATACAACCAGCAATAGTTATTGTAGCCTTCATGTGCCGAGGTGATGGGGTTAAAAGTTTGATTCTGTATGGATTTATGAAAATGAATCATAAGTAAATTATTGAATGTACATGAATCATAAGTAAATTAATCAAATGTAAACTTTCCTGGGTGGGGTGGGAGGGGCTGTTATCAGGGTAAAAAATGTTGATTCTGTATTGATATATTTTGTTGTACTCTGAAATGTGAATCAATAAATACTGTTATGAAAAAAAAAGAAAGGGAAACGAAAGACTTGTTGGTACAGTCATTGTGTTCTCGTCATGCTCTGAGGATTCATGTGAGCTGATCATGGTTGAGAAGTACTTGGGGGTTCCTGTTCTTTTTTTTCTCCATCTCAATTGTCCTTTTATTTAAAAAAAATCACTATGTAAAACTGTACATCATTCTAATGTTACAGTACATCTCACTTGATACTACTCACAGTAGTGCTGTTTGTTTTTTTGTGTTTGTTTGTTTTTGGTAGGGTCTTAATGCTGAATCAAGGTAATGGAAGTGAAAATGACACAATGATCCGAAATGGATCAGATAGGCTATGTCTAGACTTCTAGCCTGATGGTGGACAAACATGTGGTTCCACAGGCCACCTGCGTTTTTTGTTTATTTATTTTTTTAATGGGCCAGCTACCACTAGTTTGGAATCTCTTGCAAATATTTTGTTTGGTAGGTATATTTTGGCTGACCTATTTTGCATGTGCATGCACATTTCTGCCGACTCAAACTCGTATTGCGCTTGTCTGCCATCTAGTGGTGACAATAATGTATGTAAGATTAGAATAACAATAAACAAGATGGAAAATATTGACCATTATTTTTGACCACAAGACCAGTTTTAACTGGCTGGCTGTATTCTCCCCCCCCCTCCCCCCTTCCTCGCTTCAAGCAGGTAAAGCCCAGTTTCACTGTGTTCACCAGCGGTTTCAGGAACTGTTTCTCTTTTAAAGGTCCAGACGTCGGATCATATCTCATTCAAAATAACAGCATTGACGTCATGAATGCAGGTACATGCGGATGTTCTTCAGCAAGGTCTGCGTGTTCTGTGTAATTCTGTGGAAGCATTGTCTATAGTAAACTGTTTTCTATTCTTGATCTCCATTCAAAAGCAAAGCACAGGAATGAGCCAGGGCATCCTTGAAGGTTGAAAGCAGGTTAGAAATGAAAGATTCAGATTGAAAGAGAGAGTGGGTGATTAAAGGAAAAAAAAAACATCTAGATAACCTGGGTATGATTATGGAAAATCATGTGAAGAAGCTTATTGTTCTAACTTGGTCAATTTTTAAAAGTCAAATGCTGTCTATTTGTCCACAGTTTCAATATCTCTCTCCCTCTCTCCCTTAGCTAACACAGATGCCCTGAAGGCCATGGTCACTGAGAACAGCATAGACTCTGATGGGTAAGATACATTCTTTGTTACAAAACGTTTCAATTTTTACAATGTATTCAGTATGTGGAGCTACATACATATTTTCTGGTGATCTCTCGAAGGGCGAGCTTCAGAAATAATGGCACCCTTCAAAGGAATAGGCAAAAGATACTGTATAAAAGAAACATCGCACACAAACTTATAGTGAAAATACTTACTCTTATAAAAATCACAGTAATGTTAATTTTGCTACACCCTTCAGGAATATTTCAAATAAACCTATACAAATTCAAGGCATCCATTGTTGCCTTTAGCCAAATATGAGGATTCACACCCAGCACTATGGAGAATAAAGAGCTTTTAGCACGAAAGTGACAAATGGCTGTTTACCTGCCCAAGTCAGATAATGGACATGAAAAGCAGTTAAACATATCATTAAGAACATTTAGGGCAAATATAAAAGTGCGGAAAAATGTAAAAGTTTACTGAGAAGAGGACACATAAGCCTACTGATGCACTATATGGCCAAAGGTTTGTGGACACCTGACCATCATAGTCATGTGTGTGTTTTCACTAAACCTTTCCCCTAAAGTTGGAAGCACACAGTTGTATAGAATGTCTTTGTATGCTGTAGCATTACAATTTCCTTTCATGGGAACTAACAGACCCAAACCTGTTCCAGCATGACTATGTCCCTGTACACAATGCGAGATCCATGAAGACATGGTTTGTTGCGGTTGAAGTGGAAGAACTTGAGTGACATGCACAAAGCCATGATCTCAGCCCCACTGAACACTTCTTGGATGAACTAGAACGTTGAATGAGCTCCAGGCCTCCAAACCCAACATCAGTGCCTGACCTCACTAATGCTCTTGTGAATAAATGAGCACAAATCTCTACAGCTACGCACTGAACTTTAGTGGAAATCCTTCTCAGAAGTGTGGAGGCTGTTGGAGCAGCAAAAGGTGGGGAACCAGCTCCATAATGATGCCCATGGCTTTTGGAATGGGATTCAAAAAGCACATATGCATGCAATAGTCAGGTGTCCGCACACCTTTGGGCATATGGTGTACCTCGCACAGTGAGGAGGATGTTAAGGGAGACAAGAAAGAGATCCATGTTGTCATGTCAAGCTATTTGAAAAGGGTTGAATGAAAGAGGCCCTTCTTGAGAGTGCTGAATATAAAAAAAAATCACCTGAACTTTGTTTCATTGGAGCTACAACCAGTGATGTATGTTGTGGTTAGATGAGATCAAAGTTCAATGCCAAGATATTTCAACCTATCAACTGGTTGCCTCTGCCAGGATCTTAAGACTTTGCCAGGGATGGGTCTTTTAACAAGACAATCACCCCAAACCTACATCCCTCATTATACTGGATAAGAAATGTTTGCTTGGGTTCACTTTGAACCCTATTTAAAAGTATATTGCCTGTATTAAAGGTCCACATGCACAAACCCTGGAACATACAGGAGCCTGAAATGTTCTGCATGTAGGAGTGGTACAAGATCCCTCTACAAGCATCTCTAACCATGTTGGAGATTATATGAAGCTTATTCCTGTTCTTTTTAGAGAGGGTGTCAGCAAATATCAGCCATAATGGCACCCCTAAAATTGGAACTAATGTTTTGCAGGGGGAAAAAATCCTGTAGTTATTATTTTTAATCTTAAAATATCAGTTGTTGGATGTTATTTATTTTAATGTGCATGTTGTTATTTTGACTCATTTTCATGAAGCAAAACAATAATCCTGTTGCTGTCTGGTATGGAGAAAACTCAATTGAGATGATTTTCAACAGCTGAGCTCCTTTAGGTTTTAGCATTTGATTAATGAAGGTTGATGCCACAAGGTGGCAGTGTAGGCTTTCAAATAAATTGTCACCCCCTTCAGTAGATCTGTATACCTGTAAACTCGGTGTAGGTGAATATTTATATACATACACTGAGTGGTGTCCATATGAATATTTTACTATACAGTGTACAGTTTACTGTACCAGTGTGATAAAAACCAAAATGCATAAGACCTCCTTTTATGATAAATAAAATGGGGGGTCTCTTTAGCATTGTTCAGTTTAACACATCACATAACTGTTTCTGGGTAGATGTGTCCAATTCAGTGGTGCATCCACTCACGTAATACCCGCTCTGTCGTGTGTGTGTATAGCTCGTCTTTCTAACACCAAACCGTGGGCATGAAAGTTTGTTTGTTTGTTTGTTTTCATTCAGCACTTCAACTTCAGCCTTGATGTGATGAATGCACTCATATTTTTTTCCAATAAGTCCATGCGATGTAAGATTTAGTGAAAGCCTCTCATCCACAATACAAGGTCTTCATGCCATTCATAAGGGAAGCATAAGAGTGAACCGGTGTGTCCTTGAGGAGTGAATGCAGGCTTGGTGTGAGGGGAGAAATCTCATACGTGAAAAAGAGAGAAGGAAGAAAAAAAGCCCAAAGATGAGCTGGATAAGAATCTGGGAATGATTGTGGAGTATCAGAATAACACTGCAGTAGGGAGGATGGCTTAATGATGGCAGCTGTGGAGACAGGGAATGAGGGAAGACGTATCATTAGGAGTCAAAGCAGCCAGAGAGAATTAATGATTGACATGGTGGAAGAGCGTATGGACGAGTGGAAGGGACAGATTAGTTACAAGGTGGAGTATTTCAGCCAGTGACGTCAGACAGAGTGCTCTGGTTTCCTGACTGGGCTGTTGGGCAGAGAGCCAGAGGAACACTTAGAGCAGCAGCTGGGAGGAGCCAGAGGCCTGTGCTAGCTAGACAAGGCGGGGCCAAGGTTGGCATGAGAGTTGATTGACAGATTGGGAAAAGAGTTGGGCATGATATTCATGGACATGCATAGAAAGAAGTGGTTTCTAAATGCCGTTATGTTCAAAAAGTGCTTATAATAAATCACTGTTAGTTTGAATGTCTCAAGTCTTCAGCTTTTCAGTTCCTTCTTTTATAAACCACGCCAACCTTTAGACAGACGCATACCTCCCTGCTGGTGTGTAGGTGTTTGAATTCAAGAAGGCTGTAAAAGCCTGTCTGTGCCATGTCTTTTATTCCTTGCTCATCCTTCCTGCAGATGGTCATTTACATAACGTCTCTGTCCTGATCTAACCCCGCCTTTTTAACACGACATGTGGTGACCCATATAGTGAAACAGAGACCGGTCAATGGGACGCTGCCACTGAGGTACCGTTCCCCCTTGTTCATGTAGGTTACATCTGCTTTTGTCCCACCTCCAAAATACGTCACGTTAGGTGGACTGACCATGCTTAAAGGCTGTAGGTGTGAATGAGTGCGTACTGTACATGGTACCCTGGGATTGAATGGCGTCCCATACAGGGTGTCATACCCAGTGTTCTTGGAACAGGTTCTGGATCCAACACCAGGATAAAGCGCTTACTGAATATAAATGAATGAAACAAAACAAACCCAAATAATTCCAACAGATTATGTAAACAATACATTTGCCAGGAAAATGTTTTACAGAATTGTTCAGTGATGCTAGAAAACTCTTGGTTTTGGTCAGAAAAATTTTGCTCATAGTCTGTCGGGGGGAAAAAATGACGATATAGTAAAGGAGTATTGATATCAGTAACACTAATGTGTCCTCAATGGAAAAAAAATGAACTGAAGCAAAACAAATACAGTCTCAGGTTCTTAAGATGTCTCTCATAATGTCTTTTCTCCGTCTAGTCTCTTTACTGTTTGATATTTTGTCTGTTTGTAGAGCTCCTATAACACCTACCACACCAGCTCCTACAAGCCCCGTGTCACCCGGAGCTCCTGCCGCAGCAGCCAAACACACCTGTAACCACCTTCACACCATCGGAGGAGTTATGGGGCACAACAACACGTGTCACCGCTGCAATCAAAAGAAATGGCCCCACATGCGGCGCGGCTCAAACAGGAAAATGGAGCGCCGCTCACATGCCGGAGAGGTCACCGTGCTGGCAGTTGGCAGGTGTGTGTTCGACTGTGTGTGACTGCGAAAGTAACCTGTTGTGGTTATAGTCATTAAAGCCCCTCCTACCATACTAGGCATTCTTTAACAACTT
Source organism: Noturus placidus (assembly GCA_022414735.1). Taxonomy (NCBI): domain Eukaryota; kingdom Metazoa; phylum Chordata; class Actinopteri; order Siluriformes; family Ictaluridae; genus Noturus; species Noturus placidus. The sequence goes on along the minus strand of JAFFST010044802.1, from coordinate 32,787 downwards.
GCAACTCTATCCTGTGACTGCATAATCATAACTAAAATCACACCATGTAAAGCACATGAATGAGATGAATTTGGATGAATGAGAGCGTGTCTAAAGTGTCCGTAGTGTATGAATGTGTGTGTGTGTGTGTGTGAGTGTGTATGTGATTGTGCCCTGCGATGGACTGGCACCCTGTCCAGGGTGTACCCCGCCTTCTGCCTGATGCTCCCTGGGATAGGCTCCAGGTTCCCCGTGACCCTGAAAAGGAGTAAGCGGGTGAAGTTGGATGGATGGTTGGAGAGTGTGTGGTGAGGTAGTGCTCCACAAACAAGGAAGTTCATTGATTTTCTTGATTCCTGTTCCTGGTGTGCGTCATCTGTTCTCGCACGGACGTACAGACACATGCAAATATTCTAAGCAGGTGCCTGTGTGTTTGTTACGACACTGACTGACACGTTGACATTTTGGTGTGTGTGTGTGTGTGTGTGCACATTTAATGATTACTTTAGATCAATTATGTCGCGTGGGACGTGTGTCTGCGTCTCTGTGTTTGTCTGTGTCTCTGCGTGTGTCTGTGCGTATGTGGCTAGTCCAGGGCATCGCTCATTCTTGTGTGCTCTCTGAAGGGAAGTCTGTGTTTTGAATGCTAATCGAGCATTTCCTCATTCATCCATTGTGATAAATGAGAGTTTATGTCAGGGTCACCCTAACTCATGTGCATTTGTGGGGAGATTTAAATTAATTTCCCGATTTTATTTCATTCATTCCTGGATAAATGTTTGTGAACCGAACGTGTGGGTAGTTAGTATTCGTGTTGTGTGCGAACAGAGATGTATGTGTGTTTTATAGTGTGCTGAATGGCAAACTTAAGAGATTGAATTGAATTTTAGGTTTCGCGTGACTAAAACTGACCCACGGCCGTCCCGGGAAAGACACACCCTACTGATCACTGAGCCTAATGGCAGTGTCCCTGCCACTCCGGTAAAGACCGAGGCAGCTCCACTGAAAAGCAGCACAGATGCACAGCCTAAGGTGAGCTCCACTAAGAACACACTGCAAACTAATAAACCACACAGTACACACAGACATGCATTCAGAGAGGATTGCTGTAGAGAAAACTGCAGGGAATCATTGCAGGACATCACCACTGCCCTTGGTTTTCTTTCTGTATCTACCTCTTTGTTTTACCACCAACACCATACATATGAGACTTAGTCTAGTGTCTAATTCATTAACCAATCAGTCAAGTAATTAATTAGAAACATTCCAGTCATGTTGAAATTTTCAGGTGGATTTCTCTTAGCTAATAATTCATTAAAATAATAATAATAAAAAAAGTACTACCACAATATAAGGGGATAGTAGTTAATCACAGTGTGCTTCATAACACAGTCCAACTAATCTGTAATGAAATTTGTTGCCGGTTATTTGAATTATGGAATTTTCTTGATGTGGTCTTATTTGTTGTGGCCTTATTGTTTTGAAGTACAAACCCCATTTCTGGAAAAGTTGGAATATTTTATAAAAACAAAAATCTGCCTTTTGTTAATCCTCTCAAACCTTTATTCAACTGATTGATATATATATATGTGTGTGTGTGTGTGTGTGTATATGTGTGTATGTACAGTGGTGTGAACAAGTGTTTGCCCCCTTCCTCATTTCCTGTTCCTTTGCATGTTTGTCACACTTAAGTGTTTCGGAACATCAAACCAATTTAAACAATAGTCAAGGACAACACAAGTAAACACAAAATGCAATTTGTAAATGAAGGTGTTTATTATTAAAGGTGAAAAAAAATCCAAACCGACATGGCCCTGTGTGAAAAA
>JAFFST010044802.1:8223-19494 GCA_022414735.1 Noturus placidus | reverse complement strand
CCATTTAGCCTGGCTACATTCACAGATAACACACAACCTGACCATTTAGCCTGGCTACATTCACAGATAAAACACAACCTGACCATTTAGCCTGGTTACATTCACAGATAACACACTACCTGACCATTTAGCCTGGTTACATTCACAGATAACACACTACCTGACCATTTAGCCTGGCTACATTCACAGATAACACACTACCTGACCATTTAGCCTGGCCACATTCACAGATAACACACTACCTGACCATTTAGCCTGGCCACATTCACAGATAACACACTACCTGACCATTTAGCCTGGCTACATTCACAGATAACACACTACCTGACCATTAAGCCTGGATGAAAGAGTTAAAAGTAGCTTGTTATTCCCTTTTAGTTTAAAGTTGCAATTTCCCTTTGTGCTCAGGTGTCTTCTATAACATATTTTCTTTTTCTTCACAGAAACATCACCATCTGGTTTGCTTTTGATAATATTTTAAAGTGCATCAACAGTGCCAGTGATATTCAGCAGTCATGTTTGTGCTTTAGATGAAGCCTTTACAACACTGTTCTTTTCTTTCTTCCTGCCAGATCCTCTAGGATAAATGCAGAAAGAAAGTAAAAGGCAATGCAGTAGCTATTCTGATCCCTTTAGCATGGCTGATTTGTTTGCCGACAACAACCAATATTTAGAGTAATAACAGCTTCTCAAGGCCTTTTCTTCCTCCACTCGACACTCTGACACACTCGACATTTATAAACACCAGCAGGCCACAGCGAGCTTTTGTCACCTGGCTGGAGTGAGGATCAGTAATTCTGGTTGTTTCTTCATTCTTACCTTTTTAGCATGCTACAGCATCTGCACCCCATCTGGACAACTGGATAGCAGGGCTGGAAGGAAAAAAGGGGAAATATGAGGGTGTGTGTTAGGCACAGGCTGCTTTCATCATGTGTTTTAAAGCTAATAAATGGTAAATGGAGCACTTATATAGCACTTTTATCCAAAGCACTTTACACTGTGTCTCATTCACCCATTCACACACACCAATGGTAGCAGAGCTGCCCTGCAAGGCTCTAACGTGTCATCAGGAGCAACTTGGGGTTCAGTGTCTTGCCCAAGGACACTTCGGTATCTGGAGTCACGTGGGCCGGTAATCGAACCACCAACCCTACAATTAGTGGATTAGTGGACAACCCGTTCTACCACCTAAGCCCCAGCCGCCCCATTAGATTATAGATTAACATTAATGAGATAATATATTAATGACACATGGCAAGGATGACAAATATGTAAAGATGGACTTATACTGAAGAAATACAACAGTGTCAGAGCAGAGTTCCTATAGGTTTCCATCTCTGACTTGCCAATAGAAGAAATAAGACTGATCAATACTGCATCAGCGCCTTAACAGACATGACAGAACTACATGACTACCACACTGTTACATCCCTCCAAGGCAGAATTCATGAAGACAAGCCCCACCCAATGCATCTGACCTTTCAGCCACAGTATTTTATACCGGGAGAAAGAAAAAAAACCCATCAAATAACATCCACAATGCTTTCATCATTCTCAGTCTGAGGCAGTGCTATCGAATATTGATTTGACATATGGTTCTGCCAGGTTCACGGCAGGGCTCGAATCTCTCGAGCGCAGAAAGACAAACTTGCATGTGTGACATTGCGGATGGCTCTGTATCCCTTCGCGGATATGCTGACCTTTCTCTTTTACATTCAGACTATGCCATTTCTCCTACTCTTTCAGGCCAAATGCAAGGTAAATAATTGATGGAGCAGTCTGTGAAAGGCTGTGAAAGAACAAGGACACGGCTAGTCATTTCTCCCCTTCTAGTTTCCTCCTTCCTGATGCGTGGTGAGAAAGAAAGGCTTGTGCCTTCTCATTCTTATGGTCGCATTCATATTCTGGATTGAGCTCTACATTAACATTAAGACAGACCTCAGAACACAGTACAGTACATCATTTTATGACAAATGCCACAGTTCGGAAAAGTTTTGAAAATAAAAATGTAAAATCAAGGTCGAGACAAAAAAAAAAAAAAAAAGGGGACTAGGTGATGATTAAACACCAGACGTGTGTAGTAGGACATGTCTGACTGGCTGTAGTGCAAGCTAGTTATTACAGGAGGATTATTACAGCAGCTGCACACCTCCTCATCTGCAGCGAGACGCTGCATCATGCTGGCCATAAAACTGCACTGGCACCTTCCATTCTACAAAACCCATATGTGTTTTTTAAACACTGCAGAACGTCATAGGGACTCTGAATGTTCTGGACTTGGACGAAGCAGATAAAGAGCATGAGTCAGTGTAAACATACATCCAGTAAAATGGCAGCTTTTACAGTATGTGGCGTCCTCCAGCAACATGCAACAACAAAGAAGTGGACCAGCATTAAAGCTTTCTCAGTTTGAGTTCTGCACACCAGCATTATATCATAATTTAAAAAAAACAGTTACAATAAAATATAACTGATATCAGGCTTGATCTTATGTTATATGCCACATGGACATTTTTCTCCCCCGTATCAACATTGTATGCAGCTCACAGAGACAGAGTGCATGTGAAGAGATAGGAAGATAGAAAGAGAAATAAGGTCATATTTTTTTCCATATTTGCCAGCTTTCTGGAGGCTATTTACTCTGAGAAATGCTGTATTCCAGCAGACGATTTTTTGGGCAGGTTAAACTATTTTAATATAGATTAATGAAGATTCACTGAGGACTGGGTGTCACAGATCTAATGGATCGTTTTGGTTATTTATATTTATGCTGTATTAATTCCTTACACCCCAAATCGCAGACTACGTTCCTCACAGTGTAAACTGTTAACTGTTCCACAAACCCGCTTAAAATCTATGGGTGATGGGCTTTTTCTCTCTATGCTCTTCCTCTCGAACTTAGGGAAGCTCAGACCTTTGGCATTTTTAAAGCTCAACTTAAGACTTACTATTTTAAACTTGCATTTGACTGCTGATGTCAATGTGTATTATTATCATTATTATTGTTGTTATTATTTTTTAATAAAACAACATTTCTGCGTACTGCTTATTTTGTGTACAGCACTTTGAGAAGCTACCTTTAAAGGTGCTCTATAAAATAAAGTTTATTATTATTATTATTATATAACCAGTGAATTTAGATAGATCAGGAGATTAAAGATAAAGTGAAGAAGGGTTGCACACCATCTTCAGGAGTAAATTGAAATCTTGGAAAACCAGCGAGAGGTGAAAGACAGAATTATTCAAGATTGGCAGTTTAAAGTGCTGCAGATTGAAATTTGGAGCGTAATGTATTGGCAGCTCTTCCTCCATTGAAATGAACAAAAAGAGCGAATTTCTAATCTCAGCAGACCGCTGGAGCACCAGCGCTCTGAAAGCGTGAAATGCTTTGTATCGTACTACAGAGACAACATGCCTTTACCTTTTTCCCTTACCCAGGATTTTTTTTTTCCTTTTTCTCTTACCTAGACATGAGATCCTGTGCTGTAAACATACATCCTGCTTACATACATAAAATGTTTTGTTCATTTTAAAATACTGTCTGTACAACAACTTTGATTGTTGCGTTAAAGTGTGGGAAACCTGCAATACTACAGAGTTATTTAAAGAACAAGGCAATCATGTAGCAAATCTCCCGCAAACAATGGAAGAACCTGGACTTGTGCACACACACACACACACACACACACACACACACACACACACACACACACACTCACTAGCACACCAGAGGATTAACAAAGGCCACAATAAACAAATCCCATTGGAGATCTGGTTTCATTTCGTTCTGGTTTGTTCTTAATCAACTAAAGAAAACCATGATAGCAAGGTCTGTATTAACAAAGTCGGTTAATCACTAGAAGATGAATTTGGTTGGAGTATTTCAGATAAACTGATGCTCTCCTGCGATTTTGCTCTCCTGCGATTTTCACACACCAGTCTCTAAAGATTAAACAGAATGGTGTGAAAAAACAATGGATATCTAGTGAGTGGAATTTTTGCAGGTGGAAACGCCTTGTTGATAAGAGAGGTCAGAGGAGAATGGCCAAACACGTTCAAGCTGACAGAAAGGCTATGATAACTCAAATAACTACTCCCTTACAACCATGGTGAGCAAAAAAGCATCTCAGAATACACAGTACATCCAACCCTGAGGCAGATGTGCTGCGACACATCAGGATCTTCTCCTGTCGACAAAGAACAGGGTCTTTACGCTGAGGTATTACATTGAGGTTATACTGGACACAGGCTCACTGATACTGGAAAAAAGCCCAGATGAGATCAGACTCACTTCAATTCATTTGAAATGGTATGAATTTGGCATGAAATCAGGTTTAAATCTTCTCCCTCATCTTCGTTTGTTAATTTTTTAATCAGCATTAGGCAGCAGCTCAAGGGCACAATTAATACTATTGTGATCACAATATGTGGCTTCCTCAATTAATTATAAAAAGCTTAGTATTAGTGAGCTAATCTAAAGTTGGTTTTATACCACAATATTTCTGAAATCTCAAAAAAAAAAAAATTCATTGCAAAGTCTTCAGAAGAGAGGACTTTGCTCTTTTTGGTTTCTCAGTAACATTCCCTTGTCTTGTTCGCTTATTAAGAGAGGCATCCCTGCTGAAAAAACAACAACACCAAAAGAAACGCTCATAGAATTTGTAATGGTTTTAATGGTTATAATAGGAATTGTATTGGTTTTAATGGAAACTCTAAATGGTCCCTCTGGGTCTCTGCTAGGAATTTGTTGCCTTCTATTGATGGCCTGTTATGTCTAGTAGATACCATTAAGGTCCGATAATGGTAATGGTTTTAAAGGTTAGCTGATGGTCTGTAACTGGATTTGTTGTTGGAAACCATTATAATTTGTGTGATGGTTTCTTTCGTTTTGCTTTTATTTATTTATTTATTTTCCCCCCAGGAGGGCTGTGAGGGAACACCTGTTTATAGCTGCTATAACATAAGTAATAACTGGAACTAATTTGTTTTGTGGATGTTCCACAAAGGTAATTAATGGAAAATGTTACCATTAAAATAGCTGTGGTATAACAGTAATAAAGCACTGGTTTAACTGGAAACTAATCAATCGTGAGGGATGTAACATCACACTCCCTCGTTGTTGATTATTTTCCTAGAACACTTACTGACTCTGCTGTTTTAAGACTAGGGCTGCAACAACTAATCGATAAAATCGGTAATTATATTATATTTATATCCTTATCTGTAGATGTTAGAACATCACACCAGTGTTTCCATTTTACATAAATCCTCGTCCTGACAGCAACTGAGTCTCCATTAAACTTCATTGAATGAGCACGAGTCCACGCATGCGCATCAATCAAACAGAGCTCAGTAGAAAGGAATAACGCTGTATAACCCTGCAATAACGCTGATGCTATATTTATAAACAAAAGTAATTGTGTTTTTATGAGAGCAGTAACTGTAATGCGGTTATAATATATAATTGTATATAAACATAAGAAGTGTCGTACATTTACAGATTAAATTAACATGTTACTGTGTTCAGATGAGTGAATGTGTGTGTTACTGCAGAACATTCAACCTCTTACCAGTTAACACTTAGTCTGTGCTTTTGTTTTTTTGGTATTTTTAATATAGTGGTTTAACGTCTGCTTTAAAGCTTGTGGAAAATCGGTTGTTGTTTTTGTTTTCAAAATATAATGTTCATATTAAAAATAAATAAATAAATAAAAAGTGCTTTTCACAATTTAGAACAGCCCACATAGTTACATTTAATACCTTTTTCATAGCCTTCAATTTGCACGACGTTTGACGCACAAAATTGCGCAGAATGTGAAATAAGTTTTTTCAAACAAACACAGAAAATAAAAATGGGTCTTTTAACCCAACTGATCGATTAAGCAAAGATATAATCGACAGATGAACCAATTATCAAAATAATTGTTAGTTGCAGCCTTAATTAAGACACATGCTCCCTATTTTAAGTGTGTAGCATTAAAAAAAAAAAAAAAAGTCATTCAATGAATGTGTTAAAGTCCAGTGCTTTTTAGGATTATACTCCACAATGTGAAAGCAAATGCTGTGTTCTGTTGAATAATAAAAATAAAGCATGTTTGTAAATTGGCTAAACACATTCTGGGCTCTTTGCTGATGCAGTAGTAGGTTTCCAAGTAAAGGTTATATGGAAACTATTCCATAAAGTGTACATCCTTATAGTATTACATTTACTTGCTGATTATTAGTCAGTTAAAACCTACAAAGATTTTGATAAGCCATAGAGAAATCCTCTATGGCTTATCAAAAGCTTTGTAGGTTTTAACTGACTAATAATTAAGTTTTTTGTGATTGTTGCAGCCAAAAATTCTCGATATTGGTGTGGCTTTTGTCAAGAAGTTGCGATGCAATTTGCTGAGAGTTTGTCGAAAACTACTTGAATTCGGCTAAATCACAATTGCACGGAATTGTCTTTTGCAGTGATGTTTGTTGGTAAATGAGACCTTTTAGCTGTACTTATGTGCGACGCACGTGACTCGAGAACGGCTTTGGCTGAATGCACATTGTGATGATGTTTTGGCCCAAAACTGCAGAAAATTTGCAATAATTTTTCAAATTTGCACGCTCCATGAAAAACTGCGTTGTTTCCTTGATTTTCCATTAATTTCTGCGATCAGGAAATCCTGGAGGGACTGTTTTTAAATCAACAGTTAAAGCAATTTATAACTAGTCTACTAAATTGCCAAGTCAGTTACTCATCATTCTTCCCACTGCAATTTCAGTGGATCAAGTATTTACAGTAAGACGCATGGAAAGAATGTAAAGTTTGCTATAAGCTATAGTAAGTAGGTAATATTTGGCCATGTGTATTGCCAAGATCAAGGGTTAAATAAAACTTTTATGAAGAGCTCTTATTAAAATAAATGTTGAAATTGTTTCACTGCACTATTCCACATCATGTAGCATTGACATGTTTGAATAAACATACAGTATGCCTATGAAGTGTATTATGACTGAAAAAGTGGTGCAAGAAAATTTTAAGTACCAAATATATAAAGCTCTTAATTTTAGGATTACTCTGCGGTTTCTTAAAATCTTCTTCAGTGTTACTGAAATGTTTGTCTGTGTAAAAAGATAAGAAAGAACATTAAAAAGGGGGCATCTAACCCTGCATTCACACCTCCATGTGACAAAGTGTCAGGGCACAGTTCATTTTCTATGTACGTGTGCAAAATGGAGCCATGATTTCAGCAGCAGCAGCAAGCAACAGTGCGGCAGCGTGACAAGCGCCCGTGAATTAAGATTTTCTCACTTCTATGCAAATGAAGTACAATGCAGTAGCGCGATAAATCCAAAAGACAAATGTAAATCCTATATGCAACTAGTTCTATTTACTGTTTGGTTCATAAATACAGGAGATTTTTTTTTTCATATTATCCTGTCATATACTGTATGATCTCTCAGTAAACACGAATAAAGACTTTTTTTTTTTTTTAAGAGCTGGTAAAAAGCCTATAACATTGTCACACTGTCAAAACACACACAAGTCAAACTACTAGCGACTTGCTGCTTGCTAGTGTGAATGTATGATAGGAAGCAAATACTATTCTTCAAAAGTTCTTATAAGATTGCGCTCAATTTGGGTATGACATTGTAGAAGGGTGAGAGTGCTGTCTTCTGTGTGCGCACACACGCTAGTTATTGACGTATTTTAAAAAAATGAACAAAACTGGTCTGACATTTCCCCCGTTCCCTTTTCTCTTCTTTTGCCCATCCTCCCAATCTCTTCTGAGTCTACTTCATCTTTGTCTTTCTATTCCCCACTGTGTGTACCCGTGTGTGTGTGTGTGTGTGTGTCTTTCCTTCTACCATGTGCTGTCAATTCCAATTAAGGGTAGTCGGTAGCTTGTGGCTGCAACTCAATCCAGTGAACTGAAGCTTTATAAATCAAACAGGTGCATAGGGCAGATATGGTGTTTGTTACCCTGGTGCTGGTTGCTATAGCGAATGTTTCCCGATGAAAGTGTTTATTACAAAGCCTCTTGAGAAGGACCACACCAGCTAATTGGCTGATGAGCATATACAAAACAAAGGGCATTCATTAGCAATGCTTTGTGTAAGCATCAGCAAATTTGATACACCAAAGGGATCACTGATTTTAACCATAAACATCAACGCTGTTGTGTCTGAACCAAGTCTGCGTCAATACATAGCACTAAAAATAAGTGCTGAACAAACAGATGTGTCTCACCATTATGCTGGAAACTGCCAACTGGTCTTTTTAGCCTGAATCCTCAGGTACTTCCATATAACTATCCACGTGATAACACATCGAGTCATTTTTCATTCATTCATCCACAGTAACGGCTTTATTCTGGTTGGGGTTGCAGCGGATTTGAAGTCTATCCAGGGAGCACTGGGCGTGAGGCAGAAGTGCACCCTGGATAAGAAGCCAATCATGCACACATAGGGGCAATTCAAAGTTGCCAATGCACCTACTGGCAAATTTTGGATGGAAAAAGTGAGGTAAGGACACAGGAGATTGCCTGAAGAGACCGAAATGATCACAAGGAGAACAGGCACAGAAACTCAACACAGACAGTAACCCATGCTCAGAATTGAACCAGGAACCCTGGAGCTGTAAGGCAGCAATGCGACCAGCTGTGCAACAGTACCTCAATATGTTTTAACTCTAAAGTTATTCAACAGATTTAAAAAAAAAATAAAAGACTTTCAGATGTTTTAGGAGAATCTCGTACTGTCTTTCTTAATGTTTATTTCATCTTTGCTGATTTTCATGATTACGATGTAGTGATTAATCCATCGATGTATATGATCCTGGCTGCGTCCTGTTTGGTTTGTTGGCTCTAACACAGAAGTATTTTCTTGGACCTGCACGTAAATGAAAGCTGCTGACTAGTCATCATTTGATTGGCGTTTGCATATTGGTTGTAGCGTCACAGTTAGCACGAGTCAACAACAAGGTATCTTTATCATTTGCTAACAACGGAAGTTATTATGTGTGACACTCTTTTGGGTACACTAGAATATTGCAAGTTGCAGGGACAAATTGGATGTTACAGACAGTTTTTCATGTGGAGATGATGTCGTAAGCACACAATACAAGGGAGGAGATGTTTCCACGTCCCAAATAAGCTTTTATGCAAAATACTACCTGCAGACACACAGAGAGAAAGAGGTATGTCTGTGTTTAGTAGTCACTCTCTAGTTTATCTGTGTAAGTAGTCACTCTAGTTTATCACTAAATATATTTTGCTTGTTTACTGCGCTTGATCACTCTCAATTAGCTGGTGGAAAAGGTTTGTTTTATATCATACCTAAACTCTGACAGTGTCCTGGAGTACATTTATAGGTGTCGAAATAGAAATTTTTAAATGTAGCCGGTAATAAACTTTAATACAATTGTAACCTGTCCTATTCTTAATTCTTGGGTTATTAATTTACTTTTACCATTAAATTTTTTTTTTAACTCATTAATGACTCATGATTAATGTTATATAATACATTTGTGGCGGCTTTGGAAAACCTGTCAGATGTTGCTATAGCAACCAAAAAAGACAGCACAATCCTTTTTTCTTTTTTTTCTTTTAGGGGGGTTGGGTACACTGACAACTTAACTTTCCAAACCATCAATATATTTCACCTAAGCAGAAATATTTTATTGACTTTATTTATCTTGCCATGCCTGTCAGCTTGCAAAGATCACTTCCGGTAAGGAGCCAGTTTAACAAATGTGGTGGTAGAAACACGCAGTCTAAAACCTTGCTAGATGATCGAGAATATCGGGCTTTGATCAAGTTGTTGGATAAATAGCACCCAAGCACAAGCAAACAGACAGAAGCCTAATCAGTTCAGTTTGTAATCAGACCACAATTCTCCTGTACCACAGCTGGAATGAAAGCTTTAAATGTAAATTTCTTCCTTTTCACTTTTGGGCGAAGCCAGACCTTAAAGATGTATGCAAAACTAAAACATCCGAGAGGCCTAACGCTTCATCTTTGCCTCCATACTCTCTATATATAGTATTATTAGAAGGAAACCAAGTGTGTGTACCTGAATGGCATGTTTACCAAGCTATCAAAAGTGCAAACTACACCCATATGCATAGATGTCAACTGTGAAAGTTTACTGAAAGACAATAACACTAATACTTTAGTCTATTTCCACTTTCATGTGGAGTATTGTGGTGGCTCGGCTCATCATGACCATACCTCATAACCTACGAGACTGTAAATAAAGCCTCCAACAGTAAACACCCTGACAAATTGCTCTTACCTGGTCAACCCCTCACTGTGCAAATATAAACACTCTCCACACTATCTAAAATCACTCATCAGTCATTCATATAGGCTATGATAATATAATAGATGAAAAGCAACAGACCTAGGTCTACACAGAGAAGGTTAGGTTATCATCTATTGCACATATATTTCCAGGAAAACTAACATGGGCCTTGAGGCAATAATAATAATAATAATAATAATAATAATAATAATAATAATAATAAGCACCCTGTCCAGGGTGTACCCCGCCTTGTGCCCCATGCTCCCTGGGATAGGCTCTAGGTTCCCCAGTGACCATAAAGGAAGGAGAAGCAGTATAGAAGATAGATGGATGGATGGATGGATGGATAATAATAATAATAATAATAATAATAATAATAATAATAGGCACCCTGTCCAGGGTGTACCCCGCCTTGTGCCCCATGCTCCCCAGTGACCATGAAGGAAGGAGAAGCAGTATAGAAGATAGATGGATGGGTGGGTGGATGATAATAATAATAATAATAATAATAATAATAATAATAATAATAATAATAATAATACGTTCAGTCCAGATGTAGTCTGATACTACATGATCAGTCCAGCCTGCACCTGTTCACTCAGTCACCTTCAATATGGAGCATTTAACACCTGAATATATTTCAGCTCAGGTTGAACCTTTTTACTAGTTTATAACCGGATTTATAGCCAGCTAATGACGTCATAGCCTGTAAACATGCGACGGGAAGCGAACCGAAAAGAAACCGACACCACAATCCGAGTTGTCCACCTGCACAAGGTTAAATGTTCACACCACAGACTCGTTGTTCATGAGCAAAGTTGTCTCGTTTTAAAGCAGCATTCACGCCAACATGAAGCTAATCCTTTCATCACCACCATGTTTGAACGCGTAAGACTGGGAGTAAAGGCGCTCAACAGGTGAGGAAGTGCTCGGCTCAGGAAGTCCGCCGAATCAAAATAACGCCATGTGATAGCTTTTTCGCGGTTTTTT
>JAFFST010044801.1:37582-50703 GCA_022414735.1 Noturus placidus | reverse complement strand
ACAGGGCCATGATGGTTTGGATTTTTTTTCACCTTTAATAATAAACACCTTCATTTACAAATTGCATTTTGTGTTTACTTGTGTTGTCCTTGACTATTGTTTAAATTGGTTTGATGTTCCGAAACACTTAAGTGTGACAAACATGCAAAGGAACAGGAAATGAGGAAGGGGGCAAACACTTTTTCACACCACTGTATGTGTATATGTGTGTATGTGTATATATGTATGTGTATATGTATATGTATGTATATACATATACACACACATATATATATATATATATATATATATATATATATATACACACACACACATACATATATATACACATACATACACATTATATATGTATTTTTTTTTTCCTGATCCAGTGACTATTCCATGCTCGGAACAAACTCCGTGTGTTTGTTTTGTCTGATCAAGCGCATAGAGCTTCAGGTGTCAGAACTATGTCCCTCAGAACCACACTTCTTTCCTATTCGTCTCCCTACAGTAGCTACTAATAAAAAAATCATAGTAGTTACAGAATAATCTGCTTCATGATGGATCGCTGGATAATAATCTGGAAGGTTAGCGCTTTCAATAGAACTTCTGGATGAGCTTGCAGGGCTGGATGAATCATGCGCTGATAAGCTCCTCAGGAAAGTCAAAGTCCCAAGCCTGAGGTTTTGGTTGCCTGGAAACCTAAAAAAATAAAATAAATTAAAGGTAGCTCATGGAATATAATAAGATATGATGGCAGCTAGGTAAGCGCATCGATACAGACGAACCCTATATTCAAACTTGACACGTCAGATATTTTTGGTTATTGATGAAAAGAGTTATCTTAGATCAAGAGCTAGCTATGCGCTAACATTTTCCCAGCTAGATACCACACGGGAGACCGAGAATCCTTTTATACAATCTAAATACTGATAACAAAACCGTTCACCTTAAAGAAAGAAAGAAACTAACAAACGTTACATGAGATTGAGTTTCCGTTGTTTCTCCATGTAGGTGTATAAAAACGCAATGGTGCAGTGTGGTGTGATGTGAATTAGCCTTAAGGGAAACAAACGAACAAGTATATGATCGTTAGAAAAGTACGTAATGTAGCGTTCTGATGTGTGACTAGCTTGTAATGGAGAAGGTGTGTATACTGTGTGTGTGTGTGTGTGTGTGTGTGTGTGTGTGATTTCTTTAGAGGTTTATGTCTCATTCACCTAAAGGCGCATTTGCCTGAGGTGAATATGCTTAAATGCATTCAAATGATCGTCTCTTTCTCTCTCTCTTTCTGTGCGTGTGTGTGTGTGTGTGTGTGTGTGTGTGTGTGTGTGTACATACTCTCATGTTGCTACTATGTAGGTGTATGTTAAAATGTAGGCAGTCAGGTTGCTTTGAAATGAGCCGTTATAATAAAGGCCAGCAGCCGTTCCCACCATCTGTCTGTATGTCTATGTGACTAAGATTCAACAGAGAGTGTGTTAAGCCTTTATCATGGTGTGTGTGTGTGTGTGTGTGTGTGTGTGTGTGTGTGTGTGCGTGTGTGTGTTTGTGCTTTCACCTGTATGAATTGTAATCGTGAGAATCATAATAAAGAGTGGGTGAGAACTAGTCGATTTAATTTGCTAAAGCTTGTGTCACATCTCTCTCTCTCTCACCCCAATTGTGTCTTGACTGTTTTTCTTTGCTCATTCCTTGTCTAGGACAAGACAAATATTTTGTTTAAATGAATGTGAAAGGTTTAACTTTCTCTCTCTCTCTCTCTCTCTCTCTCTCTCTCTCTCTCTCTCTCTCTCTCTCTCAGCAACCACATTACTGGAGCTTTAAGGTCAGTACTCAAAGTCTAAAAGATAAATAAATGTATTTCTTTCCTTATTTTGTTGATGATTCATTGTTTCATGTCTTTCCCTTGTCCAATAACCGCACGTCTCAAAGATGATGATATTTAACGTATAGCATCCACCGTACACATCCCTGTGAACGAGCGGTTACTATAGAAACAATAACATATGCAAAAGAGCACGTTGAAATGTTCATGGGATTCACACTGTAGCCGGAGGTAGAAAATGAATCACCGCTTTTTTTTGGCCAGAATCAATAATTTTTCGTTTTTAACAATAGCATCTAACAGTAGTAACTCGATACGAGACAGACAGACCGATCACTACACGGCGGCACACACAGCCTGGGTTATTCACTTTGTAATATATTCAGTAATCACTCCTGTGTTTGCTATATCATCACATTACAGGGTTGTAAGCAGCAGGACAATTCATTTACCCGACGAGTTAAGCACATGAATTATTCCGCCGTTAGACTGAAGAGGAAGAATAGCGTTGCGGAATAGGGAGGGTCTAATGACGGACCATGGAGCCTCACACACATCCACAGTGCATTGGTGTTCATTTAGCACCACACAAAGTTTAATTGACTCCTTTAGAAACGGTTGCTAGGTTATGTTATTAGAATCTTAACAAAAGTATATCATTTGAAGCTTTTAATTCAAGTATGTTCTCAAGGAAGAGAAGGATTTCTAGGACTCTGAATAAGAAGGACGCTGTATTATGAACAGCCATGTGTCAAAGCTATGCAACCTTTGTTATGTTAAGTAATGGCCTCATCGCGTCAATTTAGTTTAATTCTTGCCCCACTATGTGCATGCTACATAACCAGAGAACGTGTACTTAAAAGTGTAGGTATTTTGTCAAACTAGCTAGCTACTGTAACTTGCTAAAATTGTATAACTTAACTAGCTAATTCACCAAACTTAAAGTTGAACTTACAGTAAAGTCGAACAATACGCTCATTTAGATCTTATGTTGAAGTTAAAAGGCCGCTATTTCATTTTTATATTCTGCATGAATCAACAACTGCAACAAAAGACAAACATCATACTAAGAAAAAGAAATAAAAGACAAATCATCATGGTGTTGAAATTTGTAATAAGTAAATGAAAGTAAAAAAAAAAGTACTTAAGTAATATAAAAGTAGAAGCATGGTGTATGTGAATGTATGTGAGAGGCACATACTCAAGTATTCAAGAGTAAAATGCAAATATGTTTAACTGATAAAGTGCTAGCCACATGGTCTTCAGCTGGCTAAGCGATAAGTCTTAAGTTTTATAACCCTGTTGAATGCTAATGCATATTAATACCATAGATGAAAGTTAACTAGCAAGCTATTTTACAGAGTTCAACTAGCTAGCTAATTTAAAAAACTTAAAGATGGATAATTTACCTATCTAATTTATGAAACTTATCTAGCTTGCTAATTTACAAAACTTAAAGACAGCTAATTTACCTAGTTAATTTATGAAACTTATCTAGCTAGCTAATTTAAAAAACTTAAAGATGGTTAATTTGACTAGCTAATTTATGAAATTTATCTACTTGCTAATTTACAAAACTTAAAGACGGCTAATTTAACTAGTTAATTTATTAAATTTATCTAGCTTGCTAATTTATAAAAATTAAAGACAGCTAATTTACCTAGTTAATTTATGAAACTTATCTAGCTAGCTAATTTAAAAAACTTAAAGACGGCTAATTTACCTAGCTAATTTATGAAATTTATCTAGCTTGCTAATTTACAAAACTTAAAGATGGCTAATTTAACTAGCTAATTTCACAAAACGTAACTATCTGGCTAATTTACAAAACTTAGACATAACTAATTTACCTAGTTAATTTCACAGAAAAATGTAACTAGCTAGCTAATTTATAAAACTTATCTAGCTTGATAATTTACAAAACTCATAAAGTTAACTTGACGCTTAACTTAATCCACTTCTTTAGATTTAATGATGAGTTCTAAATTTGTATTTATA
This sequence comes from Noturus placidus, assembly GCA_022414735.1. NCBI lineage: Eukaryota > Metazoa > Chordata > Actinopteri > Siluriformes > Ictaluridae > Noturus > Noturus placidus. The sequence continues at coordinate 46,895 of JAFFST010044801.1, read as the reverse complement.
GAATCCAGCAAAAGACAACGTCCAAACGAAAATGTAAGAAGCACAAAATGTCATATATTTTGTACATTTAATTGAAGAAGCACTTGATTACAATTACACAACTATTTTCCAACCCTCAGTGGGTGACAGTGGGTGACTCGTAAGGAAGTGAAAAACTTTAACCATCTGAAGGACCTGTGAAAAACCATTTCCCTTCTTAATGGTTTAAACGCTGAGCTGTGATTGATTCTGTATGAATTTGATGGATTTCTAATGGGATTTCAAGTTTCCCCACGGGAGTCTTGTGACCTTTCGTGATGACCTTGTGGTAACAAGCTGTCGTTTAATGCCTTTTATAATTCCTGCCTCTGTGTCCTGCTGCCTGCAAGAAAACAAGGAAGCACTGATGTACTGAATTTTCAGGTATCTCATTATACAACAAGATTCCACAGTTCAGATAATTCTACACTGAATAGATTGGGAATCCATATTCACAATGGAAGAGTCGATAACAGGAAAAACTGATAACAGTAACTAACTTATTTCTGTGTTTCCAACATGTTTTATTCCTTACAGGAATAAGTTCAATGTATTCCATTACACAAAGTTAAATTATATGTCTAATGTATTTTACTAACTAATATCCCTGAATATGACAATATACTTATACTATAAGTCATAATTACACAAACGTTGATGATTATAGAAGCCTGGGTAACACTGGTTAATGTAGCATGGCTATAGATATTCATTGTTTATGAAGTATTCTGGTTGGGAATTGTAGGCATTGGTGATGTGTTTAGGAACAGTTGGTCAGCTGACCATCACACCCATACGTCCATTTTGAACATGCCATTCCAGATTGAGTTCTTATACTATAGTAACCTCCACTGTTCTGGGAAGGCGTGCTACTAAATTTGGGTTAGAACGTGGTTGTAGATGTTTGTCCATTCAGATACAAGGGCGTTCGTGAGGTCAGGCACTGAAGTCGGGCAAGGAGGCCTGGAGTTCATTTGGTGTTCCAGTTCATCCCAGAAGTGTTCAGTTGGGTTGAGATTAAGGCTCAGGGTTCTTCCTCTCAAACCTTGGCAAACCATGTCGTCATGGACGTCACTTAGTGAGCAGGGGCACTGTCACACTCAAACAGGTTTCTCCTGTAATGATACAACATACAAAGACATTCGATACAGCTGTGTTCTACCAACTTTGTGGAAACAGTTTAGGGAAGTACCACATACAGTATGAGTTTACACAGTTTTGGCGATATTGTGTATTTACTTGCTGGAATCCTTCAGCAACAATTTGCTATAACTTTTCTTTTGATGTAAGATGCCCAAGAGATCTCACACAGCTTTAACAATGTTTATTTCTGGTCTGAGGTGCCCGATTTAGTACTGTTTGGCCATCTGTCTTTTGCTTCAAGTAGGTTTTAATTGTGTTTGCAGTGTGTTCAGGGAGTCATTATCATGCTGGAAGAACGTTTTTACCACTCGGTTATTTTCCCAACGGTACTGCATGATAAATCAAAATCTGTTCATATTTCCTCAGCGTTCATCATCCGATTGATCTGCACCACATTTCCTACATCGCTGTCTGAAATGCACCCCAGACCATGACAGCTGTCAGAGAAACCTGCAGACTTGTACGTCTCATAGGCTCTTTTTATGACATATTGCTGCTTTTGTGGGGGAAAAAATCACAAAATTGGACTCACTACTCAAGGCTTTCTATCACATCAAGCTCTATGGTCTTGAACATACTGAAATCTCTTCTGTGTGCCATCAAAGACTTTTTTCTAAGCTGCAACCAGCCTCCACGACCATTTCTTTAAGACTTCTAGAACATGTACTTTGGCAGCTGATTCAAATTTGATTAGATTTGATTCTTCCTGTCCCTTTAGGAAATTACCTTTAACTATTGTTCAGGAGATAGGTTCCTATGTTTTTAAAAAAAACCATATGTATAGAAGATGGTGACTTGGCGGTTAAGAATCTGGGTTAATGATCAAAAGGTTCAAGCTCCAGTACTGCCAAGCTGCCACTGTTGGGCCCTTGAGCAAGGCCGTTAACCATCTCTGCTCCAGGGACGCTGTATCATGGTTGACCCTGCGCTCTGTCCCCAACTTCCTGACATGTTGTGGTATGCGAAGAAAAGAATTTCACTGTGCAAACGTTACTCAAACAATCAAACACCACCATCTATTTGGTAAACTAATGGTTATTAAATTAAATAATCTGCCTTAGAACTAGACATCTCGCACTAATCTATGAAATCACTGGGGGTTCCCAAATTAAAAGTGAGGGACCAAATCAGTGTTCTTCTATGCAGACATCCTGGAAGTGGAGAGGGAAGCAGATGGCCATTATGATTCTTGACCTACAGTACTCCAGCCGGGTAAATGCACCAAATATGGTCCAACGCCCAGTGGGAGGAAGTGCTTTAGTATCCCTCAGAGCCTTCCCATCTGCTGTATGGCTGAGTAGGGCCCAATCTGGCTGAGTAGGGCCCAGTTTCTCTTTCTGTAGCTTTCTGAAGAAGCTAGAAGAAGAGATCTTCCATTTAGACTGGTACTGCCTATCCGATAAACCTCTCCTTCAATGTATTTCTTGTCTTCTCGTTCAAAAACCCACCCATTTCAGCAGGGAAAGAGCATCTGGGTTGGTAAATGGCACACTTATATAGCACTTTTATCCAAAGCGCTTTACACTGTGTCTCATTCACACACACTCACACACCAATAGTAGCAGAGCTGCCATGCAAGGCGCTAACTTGCCAGTGTGGGCAACCTGGGGTTCAGTGTCTTGCCCAAGGACACTTCGGTATGCCGAGACATGTGGGCCAGGAATCGAACCACCAACCCTACGATTAGTGGGACAACCCGCTCAAACAACTGAGCCACAGCCGCCCCACAGGGTTATGAAATCTTCACGCTGGATGAGCCTTTCTCTTGGTGACAGGATCATATACTTTAGTAAGCGGGAACAGTTGCTAGGTTTCTACAAATTTGAAAACCAGAATACAGGAACTAAGTTGTCTATTTTATGGATTATTGTATTACTGCATAGCTAAGCTACATTTAGAAATGAGCTTCAACTGATGGAACAATGGTCATACATTGAAACCCTGAATGTTCCTCAGATTTGGGATGGGTCTGGATTATTGGCATCACTGTTCATGACTATGGGCATGCCACACATCATTCATTCATCTTCAGTAACCAATTCAAACCTGGTCATGGTGGTGGTGGGTCTGTGGACCCTGGATCTGATGTGGCTACCCATTGTCATAGGCATGACTTTCTCACAAAATGTATGTGTTTTTTGTGTGTTTTTAATAGGTCCCATTGTTTGTCTCAAAGTTTCACTTTGATGATTCAGCTGCCCATCGAGGTTTCCACAAACTTAAGCAAGTGCTTTTTCCCACAAACCTAAGACAAATGTTCATTTTTTTTTTCAGTCTCCAGTGGTTTCCACCAGCTATGTGCTGTCAATTATACTCTGATGGTTTGTGCTGAGAGGACTGTTGCTAAGGTAACATCAAAGCAGTTAATGAGCAAGCAGTCTAGATCTGTAATGAACAGTAAAGTCTCCTGAGTCTCTTCCGTTTGCTGAATTTCTGCCACTGTTATAGTTGTTATGCACTCTTCAGACAATACCATTTACAACCACTAGGTAATCAAGCATATTTATGTTTGTTCTGCTAGCACTGATGTCTTTAGAGGTTTATGGACAGTAGATTCTTATTAGGGCAGCCTGGGGATGTGTTCCCCCAGGAGGGATTAAAAAAATGGCCCAAAATATCTGGTTATTATGAATTGTTTTAAGAATGCAATAAGCAAAAATGAATAGAAAACTATAGTTGATTGGTCTGTGATGAAATACTGTGACAGTTTTTGTTGTGCAAACCTTGAAAATAAAAAGTAGTCGTAAAATTATTTCGTTTATGCTTAGAAGGAATTTTAGCTACCGGCTTAACCAACTCCCACTCAACTTGTTCTTGATCACGATCCTAATGTTAGCTGGCTAATAGGTTGGTAACGGTCCAGTAAAAACTCAAAACCTAGCTGTATATTGAACATAATTAGCTATATATTGAACATAATTAACATAATTGCATTTGCCAACAGCCATTAAAGTCAGTTCTCTCACTTTGCACTGCGATTACTACAGCCAAGGCAAAAATTGGATTAGAGCGGCTGTAGCATGCCCAAGGTCCTAGTGTCCCCAAATTCCTACTGTACACTGGAGATGTGATGGTGATGTTGAATAATGAGGAATGAATAAGAAAAACAATGCACTATTGATGACTGATTCATAACTACATATTCGCATAACAAAATTAAATTGATAGGCTGTCCAACTTGATTTATGCTATAGGCTATTTTTAGAGTAAACCTGTAATAGGCACTTGAGTGACATCAATATACAGACTAGCAGCTTATTCAGTTGTGTTTAATGCAGCATACATCCCAAAAACTAGACAAAACTTTTGAAACTATCTTAAGAAATTTGAAAACGGGAGACACATATTTCTTCTTTTTATCAGCATTTGAATGGGACTCTGTGGTGCGCACACATTTCTTGATGTACAGATATTATCTGCTCTATAATGCTCCTTTCTTTCTCTTTCTCTGTGCAGTATATCTTACAATAGAAACGGTTCTGTACATCAGAACGTACACTTTGCCTTTGTTTGCAGTAATATATTGTATTTAATTCAGATTTTTTTCAGTCAAACAAGATCTTCGTGGTTTTATTAGTATTTTAAAACTAGTCTAATTCGGTGTGAAAACCGCTGCCAACCCTGTCATTAACTGCTCCTCCTCCATTGCAAATGTTCCTAGAGTGAGCATGGGGCAGCGTGATTCCTGACCCAGTGGGTGTCTATTAGGGCTTGTTGCAGTTCCCATTTTCGACCACTAGGTGCAACAATGACTCGAAATGGAGTGGTGAACTCTAAAATGGTGCTGTTTGTGACTCTAAAAAGGTCATAAGTATTTCAAATGAATGTAAAATGTGCTGAGGAGTTGTGAATGAGGACTTTATGGAGATGAAATGTTCTGAACATACCCTCTTGCTCTTATGGACAAGCCACCCTTGCTGTTTGGTAATTCCTTACACTCAGAAACAAACACTGTAATCTTGTTAGCTGCCATTTTTAATCGAATATATTGTTTGAGTTGACCAGAACGTGGCTCATGGAAAATCTGCTCTAGAAATTTCTGCTCCATATGTTGCACTTCCTGCACGGTGAGTCCATGTGATTTCCTTCCGCTATTAAGTGGTTCATTAAAACGCCTATTAATTTGACACCATTTAACTGTAACGACTCAGTTTATTCATTTATTAATGCAATTTATGAGTTTATTAATGGTTTTTCATAATTGCAAATATTTAATACTTTCGTGACCTGTAGTTGTAAAAGTACAATGCGTTTGAGACATAATGCTTGCCAGCAGTCCGTCGCTTCATAACCAGAGCCCTAAAAATGACATCCTGGCTACGCCACTGACCCACAAACACACTGCGTCACTATCAATAGGCTTTGTCGCTCTGACACTGTCATCGCAATTAGTGTGTTAATCATTACAACATGAGGTTAATTACCTGGTTACACATCCAGTTTGACTCTATTGTCCTGATTGAACCCGTGTGTACGTGTGAGTCAGGGTGGTGGTTTCCTTTAATAATGTCCATGATCTACAAACAGACACACACACACACACACACACACATAGTGTATATCCATCTTTAGAGAAATAAATAACCTATGGCCTACAGTAACCAAAGTAGTTGGTGAAGGGGTGGAGTCGGGATAGCAAGAGGTGGTTCCATATTTGCATAATCATGCATATTCATAGATTTTCTATTTTCCCTGCCTACAGGATTTAGATGTCTCTAGGCCATTTTACTTGTTTCCTGCGCATAAAAAAGAACACATCAGACTCGAAAGATGGATATACACTGTGTGTGTGTGTGTGTGTGTGTGTGTGTGTCTGTTTGCCAGTTTGCCAGTGAAGCTGAACTAATGAGGCTAAAATGTACAAAGGCTCTTTTTCACACTCTCTATATAACACACACACACACACACACACACACACACACACACAAAGTTATTCCTTGCTGGCCCGCTACCTTCCCATAAGGCATCATTGTTCAGTTCTGCACATCTGCTAGTACAGTGCAGCTAATTAAAGCCTGAGTGCACTACCGAGAAGTTATTTTACTTCACTAGTTTGTAAAAGCAAGTGTGCAACATCACTCTGGAAATGCTTCCTGTTCAATAATAGAATTAGAAGTGAACTATTTAAACCAAACCAAGTAAATTATTTCTTTTAGCAACCAACATCTCTGAGTTGATAAGCTCCTCCAGCGTTGTGTGAACAGGAAACGTTAGGAAATTTAGTTGATAGGACTGACTTAAAAAAAAAAAAAATTCTTACTCTGAGATTCAGACCATCCCGTATTAACATTTCGCTAATGCAATTCAACAAAAACAAATAAATAAATAAACGGGAATTATCTAAAAACTATATTTTCATAGACGTTCCACAATATTAACATAACTAAATAGAGAAAATGTGATGTGTCACAATTAAAAACGTTTTCCATAATTAATAATATTCCATCCATCCATCCATCTTCAACCGCTTACTCCTTGCCAGGGTCACTGGGAACCTGGAGTCTATCCCAGGGAGCATCGGGCACAAGGCGGGGTACACCCTGGACAGGGTGCCAGTCCATCGCAGGGCACAATCACATACACACACACACACACACATTCATACTAATAAAGTGAATAATAATAATAATTTAACAATTCCAAACGAGTGGTATGTTTATAGGAAATGGATTCCTTTCCCATGTCACAAAGTGTTTTTGTTTCACTTATACCTTTGCCAATAGTTGCGATTTTCATTCTTTAAAGAACAACACATTGTACTTATTATCTGTTTATAGGTTCATCCACGAAACAAGTTAGTTCCTGTTATCACTGATGTTATGGCAGCTGTGAACATATAAAACTCGATCCCTCACCAGCTTCTCTCTCTCTCTCTCTCTCTCTCTCTCTCTCTCTTTCTCTCTTTCTTGACGTCAATAAGACAAACAAGTAAAAACCCGATGCTAACGGTGTCAAAGGGGACGCCTCTGCTAAAACGTCTAGTCCTCCTTATTAATTTGTATGCTGGAAATATCCTAGGAAGGGCGCTAATGAAGAAACTCCTACTTTCAGACATTTGACCTTGCTGTGACCTTTGGATCCCATTCCAAAATCTATTCAGTTCATCTAGTGGAATATAAAATCCTACAACCATTCAGCCAGTTGTTCTTGAGATATCACACTTGGACAGATGTACGTATGGAAGAAAAATAAAAGTCACCACTACTTAGTGGAGGAGGCATAAAAACACAGCAGTCCTCCATCCTGAAGACTTTCCGATGGTGGAAACTGACTGACGAGTCTTTGGTTCTTGGCTTCCTAAAGAAGGTTCTTCTTGAGACACTTCCTATTATATTCCATTGTAAGGTCCTACAAAGCGAATCCTTAATAATTCTAGATTTGTCTTCTATCAAGAGTGTATGGTCTCTACGACAGATGCTTCATCATGCTCTTGGTCTGCCTCTGTAGGCGAGGACTCCGCGTGCCAGTGGTGGTGGAGGTCATCAATCTCTTGCCGATCAGGGTGGAGGACGGTCGCTCTACGCCTCGGCAGAGAACCTAGAAACCATGGGTGACGCTGATCTCGCTCTTGGCTTCAGCCGCTCCAACCGCCTCAGACAGAGCCTACCGCTTGCCCGCTCTCCCAGCCAGAACAAGCTCCGCCCACCAGGTACAACCCTGCCCACATCTACTTATATACACTCACAGCACAACATACAGTATACACATCAACTGTAGTCCTTTCTGCGCAGAGCGACTTATAGGGAAGTGATGAGAAAGGCCCTTCAAAATGGTGGACAAAAATAGTCATGTTGTAACAGTACTGTTTAATCATAACATATTAGAACTCCTTCTGGCCAATCAGAATCGAGAGTTCAAACTCGCTCTGGTGTTGATTTACTACAGCGTCACATTTCTACTTTTCGTAAACGTAGTCACCACAGGAGCCCGTTTCAACTTGGCAGTAGGTCTCAGAAGGTGCTGAGAAGTGAGGTGTACACCCAGAGACTGCTGGGATTGTTAGTTAAACTGCAATTTTTGTTCCCCTGTAGAAAGCCTGAAGCCCCCCCATGAGATTTGTCCTAATGTCGACGCTGCACAAATACACCCACACTCACAAAATGGCGTTAATCTACTGCTTGACTTTTCTCCTCCATCTCTGTTCTAAATCTTACTCCTTACCCATCTCTCTCTCTCTCTCTCTCTCTCTCTCACTCTCTCTCTCTGTGTGTCGATCCACAGGCGTTCTGTTCCTGCAGTTTGGAGATGAGACACGGCGTGTTCACCTCAGCCATGAGCTGAGCAGCATGGAGACTCTGCACGCGCTGATTGTCCATGTGTTCCCTCAGCAGCTGAATATGAGCGCGCTCCGCTCACCCGCCACCGCCATCCTCATCAAAGACGAGGCACGCAACGTCTTCTACGAGCTGGATGACCCTCGCCGGATCCACGACCGCTGCGTCCTCAAGATCTACTGCCGAGATCCCGCGTACAGCACTCACCACCACACGCACCACGGCCACATCACCAACGGAGACCTGCGGGTGAGCCTCCAAAAGACGCATTAGTCTGACGCATTATATTAGTGAAGAACACACTATCCGTTAAATCCACATATTAAACGGAAAAATAGATCAATCTGCTGTTCACACAAAATTAGTAGTCGTTCTCCTTTAGTGTGGGGAAATATTTAAATATCCGGAAATTAATTTTCTTACACAAAAAAGCCAAATCCTATTCTAATACAGTGCCTTGCGAAAGTATTCGGCCCCCTTGAACTGTTCGACCTTTTGCCACATTTCAGGCCTCAAACATAAAGATATAAAACTGTAATTTTTTTGTGAAGAATCAACAGCAGGTGGGCCACAATCATGAAGTGGAACGAAATTTATTGGATATTTCAAACTTTTTCAACAAATAAAAAACTGAAAAATTGGGCGAGCAAAATCATTCAGCCCCCGTTACTTTCATTGCAGCAAACTCTCTCCGGAAGTTCAGTGAAGATCTCTGAATGATTCAATGTTGACCTAAATGTCTAATGTTCATAAATAGAATCCACCTGTGTGTAATCAAGTCTCCGTATAAATGCACCTGCTCTGTGATAGTCTCAGAGGTCCGTTTAAAGCACAGAGAGCATCATGAAGAACAAGGAACACACCAGGCAGGTCCGAGA
>JAFFST010044801.1:22397-36116 GCA_022414735.1 Noturus placidus | reverse complement strand
GTCCAAAGACATGCATGTTAGACTGATTGGCGTGTCTAAAGTGTCCGTAGTGTATGAATGGGTGTGTGAGTGTGTATGTGATTGTGCCCTGTGATGGACTGGCACCCTGTCCAGGGTGTACCCCGCCTTGTGCCCGATGCTCCCTGGGATAGTCTCCAGGTTCCCCGTGACCCTGAAAAGGAGTGAGCGGTTGAAGATAGATGGATGGATTTTTAACTAGTCTTTTTTTTTCTTTACTAGTCTGTTGTTTGATTTGTTTTATATAACATTCAGAGGAATGTTACATAACCTTTAATCTGTCCCTGGAGCTAAATTTACTGAAACTAATGTTGAACCCTATCGCAAAAAAAACCCCCATAAACTAATATAAGGAAACAAACTGGAGCTAAATATCAAATGAAATCCAAAATTTCTCTTAAAGACTTAAAACCTATACCGGCTCGGTGAGGATGCTTCACTATGCGTTACGCCTTCAATCAATAACAACAAACATTTTCCACTTATTTAAAAAAAGTTATTTTACAGAACTATTTTGACAAAGTTGAATATAAGACAGAAATAACACATCGGCAATACTTAGACTGTTGAAAAATGAGCATATGCTAATGTAAGTATTAATTAACTCGGTTCTTGAGGAAGCGGCCGTCTAAATATGAATCGCAGAATTATCGCTGGAAGAGATGGCAATTTTTTTTTCAAGCAACAGAAAGATTGCAGAAGAAGACACTCCATTGTGACTGATACTTAATCATAAGAAACCATCATAAGAGACCTCACAGCGCCTCCTACTTGTTTTCAGTTGGCTCAGACGACAGGGCTCATGAAGTATAGCAAGGGGTAAAAACTTTTAGCCATTTCTGTAAATATATTAAAGTGCACCTGTGTGCATATTGATATGTATGTATCGAATTACGTGGTGGTTCATTTGTGTTAATTTCTTGCTTCTGCCTCCATCCAGCAGAGGGAGCTAGCGTACACCTCGCGTGAATCTTCTCCGACTCGCCGCTTGAACGCCCACCCTTCATCCTCTTCTCCGTCAGCCTCCCCGTCCCGCCCACACGCCCGCCTTTCTTATGCATCTGTTCGGCCTTCCTCATACGCTGGTCCACCCCCATCCCCTCAGCCCCACCCTTACCAGCACCAGAACCCCAACCACCCTGCCTTCTGCCCCTCCTCCAGCGCCATCTTGGAGCGACGGGATGTCAGACCGGACGAGGAGGCGCCAGCATCACCATCAAAGAGTGTGGTGCTCCTGAAGAATGAGGCGGCGTATGCTGATCCATACGCACTCGTCCATGGTGTGGCTTCACCCCAATCGCTCGCTTTCCGACGCGGGTCACTGCGGTCCCTGAGCCCGTATTCAGCTGCTGCTCTGCATTGCGAAATTGATGCTGCCCTCTACAGGCCTGGAGGACCGCTCTATGCTGAGCCTTACGGTCCGATGGGCTTTCGAACTTTGCCACCTGCTTCACCGCAGAAGCTGGACCCATACAGGGGCCACTCAGGTCGGGGATCACCGGGACGGCAGGGATTCCGAAAAGATGGGACGGTGTATGTAGAGGGTCATAAAACACGAGTCGGGGGCCCTTTGCTGGACCAGATATGTGTGATGGGTGGAGCAGGAGGTGAGGGAGTTGCACTTGCGGGATACGAAACCGATACAAGGTAAGCTTAAATGAGTGAAAATGAGCAATTTAGCATATAAATGATGTGAAATGATGTTAAAGATCATTCCGGCTATTATGAGCTTGGTAACGGCTTTCAGAGTAATGACTTTTCCATAATTGTTCATTTTTGCTTATCATTATTATACAGTATTATTGGGTATATTAGGACCCTGTGTAGGATAAGAGGTACAGAACATGGATGAATGGTTGGATATTGCCTAGTCAACAGTAAGGGCTAATTATTCTATTAAAATTATAATAGGTTGAGTAAAGCATCTGTGTGTTTTAGGGAGCGAATGGAGGCCATGGAGAAGCAGATAGCCAGTTTGACTGGTCTGGTCCAGAGTGTTCTTACCCGACCCCCGGACAGTCCGTAAGACATTTAGAATTTTTTTTGTAATCATAAACAGTGAATCATGCATGGCTAAAACGAAGGATATAAACCTGTAATGACATTAACTCAATCTGACAAAGTGTGTATTAGTTTGTCATGAATCAATATGGAGAAATGCATTAGAATGTACTCTTTATATAAACGTTGAGATAAAAACAGATTGATAGTGGCCTTCTGGAGCTTGCAATAGAGCCTGGATATGAATGGATATTAATAGCAGACAGTGTGTGACGGATATCTTCTTCTACAGTGACAAGGCAGAAACAGCAAGCGACTGCTCAGCACCTGAGAGTAAGTACTGTATGTGTGTGAATATGTGACACGTAAAGAAACAAACACAACTGTTGTAGGAAGTGAATCAACAATGAGGTCCAACATGACGTGAAATTACTATAGAAACGATCATGCCCTACAGACCGCAGTCCGAGCTTCTGATATCCAAAACTCATTCTGAGCAATCAGGTCTTTAATCCTATGGAACGGAGTAAATAAGCTTCATTTTATGCTAGTTATTCCTTAATAGATGGGTCACATTCAAGGAATAGTTTTTCAACATTTCACTTAGGATTTAAAAAGTCTGCTGCATTGGCTTCCTCGCTTCAGAACCGCATGATCCCATCACTTTTCCATACAACCATGCCCACGTTGCATCCGAGGTGCTTTTTTGCCTATCTGTAATCTGATGGCATTCACAACATGGCATAAACCAGCCTGAACATCACCTACATTCATTAGGATTAGGACACAGGTTAACCCTTGACGTGTTTTGTGTTTCAGCTGGCAGGTCTAGAAAAGCAAAAGGTATTTCTGTGTGTGTCTGTCACTCTGTTTCTTCGCTACACACCACTGAAGGTGTTGTCGACTTCTGTGTGTCCAAAGTCCCTCGAACCTTCCACTAAAAACTGTTTTTATTTCATCAGTTATGACAAAACAACAATTGTTATTCATTGGTAATACAATGTATTTTATAGATGATTGACTCTAATATGAATATATATATATATATATATATATATATACACCTGTTTTTACCACAAAGCACAACGAACTGCTGTAGAACGTGTAGCATAAAATCCCTATTAAACCAACATTATTCAATTGAGGATAATTCAAACATTTAGCATGTATTTATTTCACTATAGAGCAAAACATGAGGAGAATAGTAACTGAGGCGACGCCTAGAGACGGTAATTAAAACGGCCTGTTAAATAGGAATGAAACACACTAAGGTGGGCTGTTATTACTAAAATAATCAATGACGTTACCACCCATGGTATGATCCAGTCTGGTGTGACAGTTCTACTCTAAAGTTGATCATTTTCCAATATCAGCACATCAAGAAGTGTTTTATTTCTCTCACACCAAATCCGTTTGCCAATGCCAGCGACGGTTAATTTATTCAAGAATGGCATGTCACGTCGTTTTCTCCATTTAGTTTAATGTAAGTATACATTCACTTCTGTCAGAGCTACTGTTTTGTCCAAGATTAGTTTAGTTGAAGATGAGAATTAGAAGCGTAGTACATTTGTACTCTAGTAGTTTTCCATAACTGATCAAATGACAAACAGGGGACTGAGAGATTTTGGTACCTGCTGTAGATCATTCAGAATGGAATCAGGGAAAAGTAGATCCGTGAGATCGAAAGACCCTGTGACAATGTGTGTGTAAGTAACAGTGTCTAACCCAAACAATCCTGGAATGTTTGTACTGCAACCCCTGACCACTGGAATGAACCCTAGACAAATGGTTTCATCAGCGGCATGTTCTGTTCTCTTTTTCCAAAGAGAGCAATAGCGCTGATGACCCGGACATTGCTTGGATGTAAGCCATGTGCGTTTTACATTTCGTGAGGGATATGTAGATGTGTGTTGCATGTGCACACCCCATACAGGTGTTGTGATGACGCAGGCCTTTGGTACAGTACATCTGTGTCGCAGTTTGCAGTATAATGGTATTGTATTCCAAAAGAATTACTATGTGTTCGCCACTGTATGTCTATGTTGCTAAAGAGAGTCTCAAATTAGCCCATGTGTCTACAGTTTTGCCAAAGTATTCGTGATTTATGACGCCATGCTACGGCGATGCAGGAGATTTACGCTTTTCTGCTTTTTTTCAGTTAAACCAGTGTTAAAACAAAACGTTCAAATGGCAGAAGAGCCAATTCACAAAGGGGAAAGGACACTGCATTAACTAGCAATTCATTTTTATTTTACACAAGCTACCATTTTTAAAATCCTTCTCAATTAGGTTTCCAGACAACGAAATGTCATTTCAAAGCAAAAACAACACTTCACCCTTGCTGTCTCCTGACCTCGATTCTTCTCTCTGTCAGCCACGACTCCCTCGGCTCCTCTGGCCCTGATGCCACCGCCACCCACTGGAACATCTCAGCCGATTACAATGTCTCGATCCCAAATGCAAGTGCATGTCAGTTACTTGCAACGGAGTACGACGGAGCTACGCAAGCAGCTGTCACAGTTACGCAAAATCCAGGTGTGCTGTATGATGGAGAATTCCAGCAAAATCGACTTTGACCTTTACTAATACGACCCTTGGCGAGTGATTAGATTTTACTTGCATGTTTTCAGATGCAGAATCAGGATTCGGTGCACTCTTTGCTGAGGCAAGCGGAGGCCGATTTGGGCCTTTGCCTGATCGAAGCATCTCGGACGCAGGAGGATCCTCTACAACGCCAGCGCCTCCTCGTGGAGGAAGAGAGACTGCGCTATCTCAATGAAGAGGAACTGATTATACAGCAGCTACAGTGAGATAATGCAGACGAACACATCTGCATGTTGTTATTTAATATTTCCCATCACTGTTTCACTATTGCCTTGATCTCCATCACTATCGTGACAGATCATGAATTAATTAGCTAAAGTTAAGTCTGGGGGAATGTCGCGTGAAATTGCAAACTTCATCACATGATCTCACTAATCTTTCTCTTAATTACACAATATAACAGCCTAATAGTAGCTAGCTTAATAGCAAGGTAGGCTGCTTGTTTTAAGAAACACAATAATAACACAACACACTTGCTAGAAAAATTGGCTAGTTGTTAACAGACCTAAACAAATTTTTGCTAGCTTGCAATACGTTTGTGAAACTATCCCGTTTTACTAGGTACATTACTACAGGCACTCGTGTTAGCTAGCTTCTCGCTTACCCCTGCAGCCATAGCTACCTCTTGTTCTGTAACTAGCAAACATGACTAGTGGTTAAAATAGCTAACCAAATGTGAGCTAGCTTGCTCATGAATTTGTTGTTATACTTACACAATACGGATGTTAAATTAGCCAATATTTCTAGAAGCAGTATTGAAGCTACAAAAGTTAAAGGTTTAAGAGATGATCGTCGTTAAGTCTGCTGTTAGCAGCCGCAGTGAGTTCAACACATTTGCTAACCTATATATTTGCTATTATCAAATCTAACTCAAGTTAGTTGACCCAGGGATGCTTTTTTGACACCGTGATGCCAATGGAGAAGTTGATTGCGATACAATTTTCTTGAAACATATAAAAATGTGGTAAATGGTGGAAAAAAAAGTATTAAAAATAAGTATTCTATATTAAAATGCCACATAATTACCAATTTGCTCTGTTTATAGGCTCCACGGTAGCTTAAATAACTTGAATACTGTGTTAGATGGTTGCTATGCTTAGTGATTATCTAGCTCAGTTTCTTAGCATGGTATATAGTTTCCATGGGCTAGATATTGCATTGTACAAATGACAAGGCAACATTGCTGCCAAAGGTAATTACGGATGTAGAGAGTTAGCATGTCAGAGTCACCAAGGGTCACGACGTCAACGAGGACATGTTAAAAGCAACAACAGGAATGTGGGACTGTCTGTAGTACTAAAAATGTTGTTATAATCTTGCATGTGTGTATTGTGGTTCCAGTGATCTGGAACGTTCAGCGGAAGAAATGAAGACAGGGGCAGGGCTAAACCATCATTTGGTAACAGAACAAGAAGTGGAACAGAAAATTCAAGAGCTCCGGAGGCTTGGAGAGACCCTGACCAAACTTAAGAGTGAGTGCAGGAACAGATCATACACAAAAACTGGCCAATCAGAGAGCAGGATGATGCTCCGAGCCAGATCCCAGACTTATCACTGAAAACAGCAAAGACTTCAAATATAATTCTGTTCAGAATTCATTCATGTGGGGGTGTGCTTCTCTCCAGATCAGTTCCCGACGCTGCAAAGTAAAATGCGCGTGGTTCTACGAGTGGAGGTCGAGGCAGTGAAGTTTCTGAAGGAGGAACCGCTGAGGCTCGATGCTTTATTGAAACGCTGCAGAAATGTCACAGATACACTCGCACTGCTGAGGAGGTAATGCATACACACACACACACACAAACATTTTTAAAAAATCCACAAATACACTCATATGGCTAAGCGGACATTAGGCATAGATACCCAGACATGTCTACGTCTGCACACAGGCAGATATCAGAAGGCCTATGGAAGACTCCGGAAGACTTCAGCAGCTGCAGCGATATTGACTTTACAAAGAGCTGTGATCTGGACATTCTAACCAGCCCTTCTCTGACCAGTCTACCTGACTTCACAGGCACTTTAACAGGCACTTCAGGTCTGTCAGGCTCCTTGACGACCAACTCTGCCAGCATAGGTACTATATTACACTTATATAATCGATTAGGTCTCACGTGCCCAACCCTGGTCATGGAGTGTCACACTGAAATGTGAAGGACATAGGGTACTACAGGATCAGGGTTATGAACCTGTGGATTAGGTGATGAGCTACTGTAATTATTACCCGGATGTTCTTCTTAAGAAGTACATCAGTGTAAACTTTTTATACGATCCTGTAAATTGACTCAGCTTTCTTTCCAGGCTCTGGTGCCGGTCTGTCTAGTGCCTTTGGCACCAGTCTAGGCTTGAGTCTGAGTGCCACTGCTGGCTTAGCAGGCACTACCGCTCTTGGGAACTGGCTGGCAAGCACATCAGCTGTGGACAGCAGCATGCCTGAGCAGGACGGCACCTCAGCATGCACACCGAAGAGTCGTGGCATCGAGGATCTACCTACATGGAGAGAAACAGACAAAGGCGTGTCCGTGGAAGTCCGTCTGGTAACGCAAATTTCTGGTATTGTGTTACTGGAACAGTATGTGTGCTTGCTCTGCAATTTTTTCGCTGTCATTGCTGAGCTTACCCATGAGATTAGAATTAAAACAGATCTTCAGTATATGCAAGGTGAAGAGTGTGGAAAAGATACATTAGATGGAAGACAAGTTGATCAAAGAGCAAGTGTGAATCCTAGCCTCTTGGTAACTGTGTTCTTCTGGTGCTTATCAAGTAAGTTATCTTGTTGCATCCTCACTATTTAGGATGGACTTATATTTTATGATGCAAAAACACACTAAAACTTTAAAGATTTTCCTATGGCAGGACAAAAAAAAAACAAACAAACAAAAAAAACCCCCAACCTCTGCACTGACAGTTTTAGAACTTTAACCAGTCCATGCTGTCAAATTAATCCCCCTGAACCAGATCTTTCCGAGTCAGAGGGGGTTGTGTGTTGAACTTCAGGGCAATGTTACCTGAAGTTTAGTACTCCAAGTAGGGCCACATGTGGTGAATCTAATGGGAAATGTCAAACAATGACCAATCCCAAAGACCCCATGAACATGTGATTGCATCTTGCCTGGATTGAGGTTACAGAGACTTGAGTCAGTCCTGCGTGTGGTGTCCACAGCCACGTCCACATGCAGTGCAATCAATGGTACTAAACATTTTAACTTAGGTGGTATCTTTCCTAGTCTAAAGTTCTCATATAAGAGGACTCAGATGGGTCCCAAGGTCATGTTTTATCTAGATAAAGTGTATATTGTGCAGTTCAGAGAAATCAGTCTTCTTGTGGATAGTAGGAGAGGTGCTTGAGCGTGACTCCATAGTATTACTGTGGGACTTCAATGTCCATGTTGTGAATGATGATACCAGACCTTTGTTGTAGGAAGGTCAAGGCTGTGCTAGTGGTCAGACTCTTTCTAGAATGTAGCTTGGTGCCACCCTTACTTGTGGTTTTCATGGCCAGAATATCAAGTTACAGTTGAGGAACAGAGGTGTCAAATATTTGGTTGGAGGTAACATCATAATTTTATTTTGTCCTCTTGGCACCAACAGAAGTGGACCTCTGGCAGGTGGGAATGAGCAAGTTCTATTTCTTGACTCTGGTGTAGGTATTTAAATAGCTTAGGATCTTGTTCACACATGACTCCAGCTGAGAGACTGAGAGACTGATTGGGCCAGTGTTATTGTACTGGTCTGTAGTGGTGAAGCATTTTTAGTTTTTGGATGAAGCTCACTGTTTACTGGTTGTCTCATGTCCCTATCCTCACCAATGATCACAAGCTGTGGGTAATGCCTGAAAGGTCACAGGTACAAGGAACAGAAATCTTGTTCCTCCACAGGGTAGTAGGGCTTAATCTTCTTGATAATGTAAGGAATCAACCAAGTTCTGGAGCCATTTGAAATGATAGTGCTAGGATGTGCTGTGGGGACTATATGTCACAGTTGGCCTCTGGCCAAAGAAACCACATTAAATCTATATATACTGACATTATTTATTTGCGTGTGTCTAGGCAGCAGAACGTGATTGGGAAGAAAAGCGAGCAAGTTTAACCCAGTTCAGTGCTCAAGACATAAATCGTCTCTTGGAGGAGACACAAGCAGAACTCATGAAGGCCATCCCTGATCTAGATTTTGCTGCCAAACAGATCACCAAACCTGCTGTGCCCCCAAAACCACAGCTGTCCTCTCTACCCAAACCTGCCTCACCATCCTCTACACCAAGCTGTACACCTGAACACCAACCGGGAAAGCCACCACCTAAACCAGCTGGCAAGGATGGCATTCAAAGAAGAGAATCCGGTAAGATATTTCCCTAGTGATACTAATTGACCCAAGCTTGGACTAATCTATGATAATGAGATATTTGAAGGTATTCCATTCTAAAGTAAAATGGATATGCCTCAAGAGTTATGTCCATCAAGCTAGAGACCCTGACCGTTGTTTTTTCTGGCAAAAGATACCTCAAATGTGGCAACGAAGTAGATTATATTATATAAAGTAACTTCTAGAGTAGTTTGGACTATCTGGCTACTATCAAGACACAGGGCGGCAGTGGCTCAGTCGGTAGAGCGGGTTGTCCACTAATCCACTAATCGTAGGGTTGGTGGTTCGAATCCCGGCACGGATGATTCCACATACCGAAGTGTCCTTGGGCAAGACACTGAACCCCAAGTTGCCCCCGATGGCAAGCTAGCACCTTGCATGGCAGCTCTGCTACCGTGAGTGTGTGTGTGAATGGGTGAATGAGACACCGTGTAAAGCGCTTTGGATAAAAGCGCTATGTAAGTGCACCATTTATTTATAAGACCTTTATTTTTTATTTTTACATACAAAGTTTCCATAATCCATTGTCAGATGTATGTTTGCATCATGTAATGTGTTGTAAAACTGGTTTAGCTAAACACTGCAATTTAGAGTCCCTGACCTTAAAATTATTTGTCCTTGTGTTTGAGGTTGCTATAATCAACATGTTAGAATTTTTCTGCTCTAATATCTCGGACAGAAAGCTCTATCATTTGTGATCATATTTGCAATACCAATACCAGTCTATCTTGTGTGCATCTGTTTGTATTGTATGGACTGAATGGACCAAAGGGGAGTTGACCGTCCCACGGTATCGAACAGAGAAGCCGTCCAAGTCTCCACCACCTCCACCGCCACGTCGCAGTTTTCCATCAGTGCACAGGCTCACGACCAACAGCAGTGGCGAAGTTGTCATCGTTAACAAGAGCGTTATCGTAAGGAATACGCTTATTTCTTATTATGTTTTTTTTTTAAATCCATAATGTGCTCTATATATATATATATATAGCTAAAGAAGCTGAGGGTGAAGGTGATGAACTGGCCAAGCATGTCTCCAGACCTAAACCCTATTGAGCATCTGTGGGGCATCCTCAAACGGAAGGTGGAGGAGCACAATGTCTCTAACATCCACCAGCTCCGTGATGTTATCATGGAGGAGTAGAAGAGGACTCCAGTGGAACCTGTGAAGCTCTGGTGAACTCCATGCCCAAGAGGGTTAAGGCAGTGCTGGAAAATATGGTGTCCACACAAAATATTGACACTGGGCCCAATTTGGACATTTTCACTTAGGGGTGTACTCACTTTTGTTGCCAGTGGTTTAGACATTAATGTCTGTGTGTTGAGTTATTTTGAGGGGACAGTAAATTTACACTGTTACACAAGCTGTATACTCACTACTTTACATTGTAGCACAGTGTCATTTCTTCAGTGTTGTCACATGAAAAGATATCATCACATTTATATATATATATATATATATAAATAAATGGTTTTGAATGGGCCTGAAGAGAAACCCAGTCGGGTAATCTGACAGGTAATTGATTCAAGCAGCTTTGCTTCTTGTGGCATGCAGTGACATAGGACGTGGCACAGAGTTCGTTGTCATCAACTAATCAATGATTGAATTATGTCTCTTTTCTTGATTTGTTGTTACTACCCTGCTGTACGTGACTAGCTTGACCGGCTCACAGTTCCAAGCGCACTGAGAGTAATTAGCATATTCAGCTATCTCATTTACATATCGCATCCTCCCTCTAATTTGCATTGCGAAACCATTCACGCAATTCGTCTTTCTAAGTGACTTGCAATACACGATTAACAGTTATGTAATTTATCCAATTTCACATGCTAATCAGGACTGGGTTTGGTTATTTGGGATCTTGGGAAATCAGGGCACAATGTTTTAATGTCTTGTTTTGCATTCTTCACATTCTATTGTTTTAACCTGCTGAGTTTAATAGCAAGCTAACCAACTAGCTGACTAACAGTTGAAAATTTCAGTATAGAATATCTCCAGGACTTAAATAATTGACTCAATTTTTTAAAAAATGAAATCAACTGTACTAAATTAATGTTGGAAGCTTTACAATATGTACATTTTATACATATTTTTTCAATACTTCACTGCTTATGTCTGATCCTCGATTCACCTATATTTATGCAGATTAATTCAAATATAAATGGAACACTGAAACATGGTAAATATCCAAAAATAGTACAAGATTTTGGTTTAAAAAAATATATGTACAAGAGGTAAAGACTGTCTTTTGAAGTGACATGTAATCGTAATATTTGTGAAACCATGTGAAGATATCCTGGTTATGTCAAAACCCTCCTTTACTGTCTGGTCTCTACAGAAACCTGAAAAGAACGAAAACTGTGAGGAGTCAGATGCACAAGTCCAGTCTCAGACGCCACCTGTTAAACTCAGACGACCTTCAACCTCTGAAGGGCCTCGGCCCTCCTCCATGCCGCCGGTCATTGCTGCTTCTGGGATGAAGGATGATGAGGATGAGGAGGAGAAGATCATGGCAGAGCTTGAGGTAAAATATGGGTGAAAAATTTGTGCTGAAGGTCTAGGTAGTGTTCTGGGGAAAAAACAAATCCTGTTCTCACAAAATTTTTATTTATTTAGTTATTTATTTATTTATTTATTTATTATTATTATTATTATTATTATTATTATTATTATTATTATTATTATTGTCGTGATGCTATATTTATTTGTTTTATAGAAATCGGTCCCTTAAGCGTTATTGTATAATTATCATCTATCATCCCATTATGTTTTCACTAAATTAGTGAAGAATAATTAGTGGAGAGATGTAATTACACAAAAATGTAAATGAAGCAACCAATTAGCATTATAACAGTGGTCATATCTTAATTTCTCCTTACACACATGCACACACTCATGCACGCATATGGCAGATCTTCCAGCCAGCACTGGTAAGGCCCGTCACCCCCAAGTCCATCAGCCTCCCACAGTCCACCAGTCCCGAGAGCAGCGGTCCCAGTTTGGGCCAGTGGACATGCAGCCGTTTGTGGTTAGAGGTAACCGGTTAATTCACCCTCAAAACATCTCCCGGGTTTCCTTCTGCTTAGATCCTAATGCTCATGATATACTGGTACGCTGGCTTCTTTTTTGAGACAATTTCTCTAGACTTTGATACTACAGTGCTGTTGAATAGTTGAATCTGATTGGTCAGAAGGGGCTGGTTCTATCGGAACCACTTACAGAGGGACTTGTATGGTTGACGCACCCTTTCTGTCACGGAGGATGTTGTGCCTTCTTGGTAACCTGACAAGCTGCATTTCCTGTTAACCTTAAGACGCATTGAGGAAATGCTGCTGTTACATAACTGCTATGACATCACTGCAGATGCTACACAACCTTGAACTGGCATATAAACACATAACACGTGACAATTGTTTAATAAATAAAAAATGTTGGCTAATTTCTGTGCTACGAGTGGAATAAAACACTTCGTTGTGTGCTTTGATAGGAAATGAATTAACGCAAAATCAAGGAATCGTCGCAATATTCACAGGAGTGTACGATTTATTTATTTATTTATTTATTTCTAAATTACCGCAGCTTTTGGGCCAAGACGCGCCATGTGACGCCCTACGATTCAGCTAAAAGGTCTCATTTACCAACAAACATCACAGCGAAAGACAATTTTGTGCAATTACAAGTTCGCCAGTTCAACACACACAAAAAAAAAACGCCACAAATTGCGTCGCAAATTTTGGAAAAGAAAGCCGCAGAAAAATTGAGCGTTTTTGGCTACAACAATCACACACACACACACACACACACACACTATTTTATCACTATTTTAACTGGTCAGTTTTTTATTTTATTTTCAATAATTGTAATTGTAATGTGACTGAACAAAGAACATAATGTTTAAGTATTTAGGTCAACGATCAATTCAGAAGATCCTTTATTTTTTAAATGTAGCTACGTGATATGTAGCTTTACGCTAGTGTTGAACCTCTCTTGCATTTAGTCACTTGTTTTTTTAAAGGTGAATGAAATCTGTCAGTATTTTTATTGTAGATTAAAGATAAAATACTTAACATTTAAGTAACACGCCTCAAAAACATCCCAGTATATGATGGGCATAAAAGGACTTTTTGTCCTCTCTATTTTCATAGCTCAAACTGTCAGCCTCTTCCTTTTCTCCTTTTTAATTCTCCTTGTTGCTTTCTGATTCAAATAAGCTCAAGCAGGAATTAACATCATTAAAATCCAATATCTGCAACGCAAAAACTTCCCCTTTATATTATATTATTGCTGTTCGTTACATGTCCAAAATATGTACATGGTAACACACTGGACATTTTTATTACAAATATCGTTTATAATTTTTTTATTATTATTATTATTTTTTTTATCTCTACAGGCTTTTTACACCACAGCGCTATTGAGTTCTGGATTCTGATTGGTCAAATGCAGTTGATTCATTTTCTGTAACTCAGACAGTTGTTTCTTCGAACTTTTCTACAGTAACAATACGTCCATATCACAATTCCACAATCACAAGTGTGTATATATACACTATATACAAGTGTATACTGTGTGTGTGTATATATATATATATATATATATGTGTGTGTGTGTGTGTGTGTATGTATGTATATATGTACTGTATATGGGCGGCTGTGGCTCAGTCGGTAGAGCGGGTTGTCCACTAATCCACTAATCGTAGGGTTAGTGGTTGGAATCCCGGCCCGGGTGATCCCATGCCG
>JAFFST010044801.1:9294-21996 GCA_022414735.1 Noturus placidus | reverse complement strand
TTCGTAAGTGCATATTTTATGCTGCACAAGCTTCAGATAACCTCTACAGGTTTAAACTCCGCTAAGCAACTTCTGGACCCCACGCTGTTTTGCTTAATTGCTGTGTTGGACCACTTCATCCTGGGCGGTTTGTGTAAGCATGTTGCGGTTGCTTTCTTGTTGGCTGGTGTAATTTACCACAGTGTCAGCTTCGCTGTTTAGACATTTCACGCGTGGGCGAGCGACACACAAAGTGTGTGCTTTCTGTTATTCACGGCGTCGGGTAATATGTTACGGCGAACTCCCGTGGTGGAACTGTCATAACAGAAGAGAGTGGAAATAGAAACCGTCGTGCGTTATTTATTTATTTATTTATTTGTTTTTAAATGCACATGCTAGGTGTCAATCTGCTTTTCCTTTATGATCTTACTTTTTTTTTTTTTTTATAGATAGTGAACAACTTTGTTTTTCTTCTTGTCTTCCAGCACTTTTTGTGTGTGTTTTTTTCCCCCCTCCCTTTCCAGAATGCAGGCACTCCTCCGGGTTCGGGTAAGACGTCGTCGTCGTCGCCATTGTCGTCTCGCCTGAAGCAGCTGGAGCACAAAAACAGGAAACAGCGCGAGCAGCAGGGCCAGCAGCAGGTATTTCACTTCTAACAGCTACTGGGGCTAATGCTTCCGACCAAACCTGACGCCCGTGCTAGGACTGAGCGCTACCTGCTTATGCTAGCACTGTACCCGATGAAGCTTGCTAGCTGAGTGCTAGTCTGTTTTTTCGCTAGCTCTTAAGGACATTTGAAGTCGACAGCTAAGCACAATTAGGATCACCTGTTACGTCTAAACGTTTTCGACCGTGGGCATGATGTCTACCTCTCTGCAGGGGGTTCAAACGTTCAGCAGACCCCATTGTCTTTTCTTTTAAACGTCTTATTATATTGCTGTCAGGATTTAAAAAAATTTTTTTTTGCTTCCTCCATCTTCTTCATAAACAGCACCGCTTCACAGTCATGCTGCGAGGTCACACACGCTTCCTGCGATGCACTAATGTGTTACAAGAGAGCCAGATACTCAAAAGATAAAATAACCATCGGGTCACGTTGCTCACATAACGCGTTCACTTTTATTTTCTCCTTCTCTCTCACTCTTGTGTATGGCTGCAGTCCACTGAGACTGATTCCAGTACACGATGTCGACGTTTACCTTTTGTTAAAAGGGTTATTTAATCTTTTCTGTCATTACAAACTGCACCCCAGGGCTTCCTGCTTTATACGTCTAAAGGGTTTTTGCCCTTGCGTCATCTTCCCTATGGACTTTAGTCAACATACTGCTCTTTCTAGTACAGGATGCTGTGAAAAGAAATAAAAAAATGAAGCCGGCATTTGCATCGGTGGTGTAGCGTGCACAGCTGTCTTGTCAAGATCAAATGAATACGATACGTTTATAACTTTTCCCTTACCTCAAGATGAATTCGTTGTTTAGTTTCTTTGTTCAGAGGTCAGAATTTGACTGATTCACAAACTAAATACAAAACCATTGGTGTAGCTATGTCAAGCTATTCAAATTCTATATGGCAATGTCTGAACACTGCCACTAGGTGTCCTCGCATCCTAAGCCAAAAACCTATCCACACTATTTTACACACTATAACTGCACCATAATTCGAGGAGTCTTTGTTACTTCAACTCAACATCGAATCGAATCTTTCTTGGACTAATATCACATGTGCACTTCCATCTAAGATTCCGTTGATTCAGTTGTAGCATTTGAACTCAATCAGCAGTCAGAGCAAACTTGAATATAATTTACTGAAAAGTAATTCACAGAAAGGGGAAAGGACACAGGACACGAAAGACATGTTTTCACTTTTCAAAAGACTTTATTTCGGTGGACATTTGCTGTTCATTCTAGATCATCCGTCTTGTGTAACCAATAGTAAACAAGTAGGCAGTTCCGTTGTCTCTTCGGCTGCTGAACAAAATGGAGGCGGTGCTAATTACTACGTAACGCTGGCACAACAGACTTTTAATGGTCAGCATCGACTAAAATTGTCCTCACATCCACTTCTAAGCTTTTAAGATATGAAAATAATAATAATAATAATAATTGACCGTATTGATTGTTTAAAATGGACTAAATAACGAACACTTCTGAATAAAAAAAAAAAAGTTTGAAAGGAGGAGAAGAAAGCAGAAGGTGGAGATGAAAAGAAAAAGCTCTCCAGAGATGATGCAGAGAAAAAGGAAGCACTCCAAAGACTCTCGAGTGACTCTTATCTGCGAGGGAAGCTTTTCAGTCACAGAATACCAGCTATTGCGAGAGAGAGAGAGAGAGAGAGAGAGAGAGAGAGAGAGAGAGGCAAAGTGGGATAGGACAAGCAAGCAAGCACTGAGGGAAACAGTATTAGAGAGAGGGGTAGGCCATTAGCTATCTCTGAAAACATTAGCTAGCGAGCTGACTGACAGCAGTCCACTGAGACTGGTTAATCATCCGTAACCGATCCAAGGAGGAAATAGCAACAGTGGAAGACACGAGGAAGAAAACTGGAGAGGAGCCAGGCCTCAAAAAGGGAACACGTCTTCTGGGTGATGCGGAATTGTGGAATTACTCTATACATGTGTAGAAAAGAATGTGGGACTATCTACAAAAGCAGAAGGTCCAATCAGAAGTAGAGCATTAGGAAAGGCACCTTCACTTAAAATAAAAGCTATTTAACTTTGGGCTCAGCAGTGTGTTAGTTGTTGCGCGTAAGGACGCGTAAGTGTGCGAACAAGTTAGATAAAATGGATGCGATGTGAAAATAATGGCAACCCAATGTGTCTTTCATGTCCTGTACCCTTTCCAGCTCACCGAAGGGGAAAGGACGTGGGGCGTAAGAAAGTAGCGGTTACTTTTTCAACTTTATCTAGGTGAACTTGTGAGCCTTGATCTTGTGAGCCAATAGTAACGAAGTGGGCGGGGCTGTGGTCTCTTTAGCCAGTAAAAATTGAGGGGCTGAGAATTATTAACACCTTTGCCACACTTATTCTTGGTGCATATCTTATATCTTATACATAGACTATAATTGAAAACTCTAATATTTGAAAGATTATTGAAATTTATAAGCTTGTCGACCCAGTCCTCCTACAGTGCTCATATTTTTCAATTTTAATTGTATAGCACTTTTTACAACAGACATTGTCTCAAAGTAGCTTTACAGAAATATCAATACGGTGTACAGATATTAAAGGTGCGAATTTATCCACACTGAGCAAGCCACTGAGTGGCGAAAGTGGCAAGGAAAAACTCCCTGAGATGTTTAAGAGGAAGAAACCTTGAGAGGAAACAGACTCAGAAGGGAACCCATCCTCATCTGGGTCACAACAGATATTCTGAGAGTTCATTATTGATTTATATGAATTCTGTATGGCTTAGAAACAGCCGTCTGTCCCAGCAGTCTGGAGTTGGAGTAGATGAGCGCTCCATCCAGAGGCAGGACATCCGAAACGGATCAGGCGGGTCCGGAGAGCAGAAATATACAGTACATATACAGAAACTTGGCCCGATAAAGAAACAAAGCAACACTTGTGACGGAGCCAGGGATACCTCCCAGGCGATTTAGTGAGGGGACCTTGGCTCGGGCTTGTTAAAATCAGTACTGGAGGGCACGTCTGGATTTAGACAGTTTCATTCAGCTTGTCTGAAGAATGTGGCTAAAAGTTCACCGAACCCTTGCTAACCATTCAGTTACCATTCGTCACCACGCACTGTGTGATGTGAGCATCACGGACGAAACCTCAGCATGACGCAGATGCCAGCCATCTGTCAGAGACGAGTTAGAGCCAGCCAGCTTCTGCGCTTTGTACCCAGCCAGAGGTCAGGCTAATTTGGCATTCTACAGTAGCACAGAAAAACAGCCTTTATATGGGTCTCTAGCTTAGTAGCAATCCTGCTAATAAATCTAATTAGTCCTCTGTCTGTCATGCATTTTGGCTAAAGAAAGCAGCAGCATGACTTGTAAGCTGCCATGGCTGTGGAAATTACACGGAAGGGATTTTTTATTCATGAAAACTCAAATAGGTTACTCCTAAACATCACAAAGTCCTTGCTTAACATCCGAAGGTGCCACTAGTCATGTTTCGGCTTTTGTGAACAATTTATACAGTGTGTGTGTGTGCGTGTGTGCTCATGATTTGAGCCTACATTGTTTAGCTTAGCAGAACCCTAGCTCTTTTGATTAGTCACATAACAAAAGTCACGGTGGAAGAATATATCGTTAAATAACGATCAAAAGAATAAAATGTTTCACGATGTACCTCAAAGCAGACGCTCGACTCCTCTGGAGAATCTTTGTTTTCGTAGTGTTCGCCTCAAGCCGACTTTGTTTGTTTTGGTGCTGTGGAAGGAAATTTCACTCACTCTCAGCGGCACACTGTTAGACTTGTAGAGGTTCAGACAGACTGGCGGATCATTCCACTTGCTTAACATTGTGATACTTTGCTTACTTTGAAAGCTAGGACATTTGTTGGGGTTTAAAGAAGAAGGATTTCCAATGTCTATGCTAGGTGGCTAATTAAAATAAAAGAAAAAAAAAATCTGAACTCATGCTTGAGCAGACTGAAAGACTTGTCAGAAAAAGCCACCGTACGTGCGTACACAATACATGATAATGTATGACAGACGTTTTAATAAAAGGAATGATTCAAAAATCGAATTCACCCTAAATTCACACTAGCGAGTGACAAAGCAACAGACAGATTACTTTGTACCCCATTTGATTGAACCTATGGTTTAGACCCTGCTTACAACTTTAGTTCCTACCTACAGTAAGTTCTCATTTACTGTAGAAGTAGCAGTACTCCTTGGTGATTGTGGTTTGGAATTCAAGTAGCTAGTACAGTTAGCTTGGTTTGCTAATGAAGCTAGCACGAAGCCGAGCATGAACCATGTAAATCAAACTTAAATATATTTTATGTGTTTTGTCTGTAAGCGATACTGTATCCCATCAGATAAAAAAAAATAAACAAGATAAACAGTCGCTACGTGTCAACAAGAAACAAACTACTAGTAGTAATACAAGCAACTTGTCACTTGTTGGTGTGAATGTAGCGCTGCTAGAAATGTAGTCTGATGAAACTAGCTGAAATCTTTGCATAAATTTTTAAGTACTTTCATCTACATAATCCGAGCAGTGATCTCCGGGGTCCAAGCACTTTTTACAAGTTCGTGTCAATTTACATAGAGACCATTTACATACAGTAAAGAGACCATAAATGTACATACTGTTTCATGCTTCTTGATGCCAATTCAGTGCTGACTGTGTAAATTACTTGCTGAAAGCTGATTGGCTGATGGTGTCAGTAACATGCTCATGGTTGCGCTGGATCCAGAGCCAAGAACCAATGGTTTTGTAAATTAGCAGGAATGGTCAGCTATTTTAGCTCTATCAAACTCCCAGGAAAGTGGGCGGGGCCAATGTTCCATTCCTTACTCTCGTAGCTTAGTATATTTCTGATTAGTGTCAGCGTAATTCCCAAATGGTCTATAGTAGTCGCTGTATGACGTGCTTTATAATGAAAAACTGAACAACGAGGTCGATGTGTAAGTGATTTAACATTACACTTAAATATGTAAACACTGGCAAGACCTGCTACAATGTAAAACTTTTGTTAGTCTCAAGTCTGTAATGGAAATCTCGAGAAGAAATGTAGAATCCAAACACGCTTTGGCCGATCCACTACATTTGAGGTAAAGGGAAAAATTGTATAAAATTGATTACTTACCAAAACATCCCAAAGAAACAGATTTATTCAGCTCTTTTTGTTTTTCTCTCTCGGGTCACAGATAATTCCAGAATACGTTATACATTTGAAGAATAGTTTTTAGTAGGTTTCATCGAAGCTGAAAGTTGTGTCCAAGCTTTTAACCAGTTCTGTATAGCAGGGAGTCCTCGAACACTGTTTGTATGTGACTGTTTTTAGTTTTTGTTTTACAATTTTGGCCATAAGATCCAATTAACAGATTTGTCTCTTGTCTTCTTCCTACCCTCGCTCACCTCTCCTTACTTGCTTCATGCTTGCACTTCTCTCCTCTGGCTAATCCACATTCTGTCATTGCTTAACGATATGCACCTTTTATTTGGCATGCGTCAGGCCTAACCAAACGCTGTGCTTCATGCCCCAAAGACAGGAAAAGATACAAATTAAGGCCTACTCTCCTTCAAATAGAGTTTAGGACCTTAAACTTTTAAGAAAAGAAAATAAAAACCAATCCTACTGAAGTGTAGGTCTAATAGATAGATTTAGATAGATTTGCTCTTTTTTTTTCTTTTTCTTTTCCCTGAGGCATAACCCTTTTTGCAAATCAATTCCCATGTCCCTTTCTGGCCAATCACAGCCTCTTTCTCTCCTTACTGGCATGTCGCCATTAATTTCAGCCAATCACTGTCCTTCGCTCTGTCCTCCCCTGAGATCTGATCCTATCCAAGGTGATTAGACCATGAAGGTGATCCGTGAGGACGACGCATGCACCGGACCCTGAGTAGGATACTGAACTGCAGGCTTGCACATGTTATATCTAATACATTAGGGTAAGTTAGAGTAATTAATGTAATAATATATCACTGTATGTACAGTAAAAGAACATCAACATCAGCACCATGGGGTATTTAACCTGTAGCCCATATACAGGCACTAAGTGAGCAAATGTTAATTAATGTAGTGAGATCAATTAACTGGCACCTCATACAAGCGAAAAAGGTTTAGCGACAAATAAAATGTATTTTTAATACAATTTTGCTTCTTTAGTTTTCGACTGGAGCTTAAAGTCTATGTATATAGCTAGCATAATATAGCTAATATAATATAGCTAACCAGTACTAGGCGTCTGTCTCACTCCAAAACCCTTTCCGTAAATAAATATTGGACCCTTCCTATACATAATTCTACGTTATTAAGCTACGCAATGACATCATTAAGCTACTACGTTCACTGAGGAATAAAACACGATAGGATGTGCTGTCATAGAAACAACAATAATAAACAGTTGATGGTTTTCCAATGATGATTTCTTCCTCTCACGCCGCGGCAATTTGCCAACGATTAAAATTTTACAATTATTAATGAACGGCGTGCGTTTTATCCATTTACAGTTACGTTTATAGGATGCTGCGGAACATCCACGAAACAAGTCGGTTCCTGTTATCGCTTATGTTACAGAAGCTATAAAAAGTCATTCCCTCACCAACCTCTCATTTTATCTCTTGAAGTTAACAACAACAACAACAACAACAACAGAAACAACAAACGTAGCTTGTCATGGTACAGAGAAACAAGAAAAAAACAAAACAAAACAAAATAAAAACCTGGAGACTTGCAAAGAACAGTTAAATACACATCTCTTTAAAGAAAGCTTGACCATATCAATGATTAAACACTTTTCTTTGTTAAATCATAGACTTGTCCTCCAAATCTCTGCGCAAGTCGTTACTATAGAAACGATGACATATTAGAACTAATGCATTAATATAAACCTGTATTCTGACTTGCAACTGCTGCTACAGAAAATGAATCTGAACCTTCCGACCAATCACTATCCAGAATTCAACAGCACTGTGGTATAAAATCTTTCAGCCTGCCGTTATAAATCCAACCTTACGTTTTGGAGGCGGGGCCCAGACGCTGCGTTGTAAAACGTCATCAATGTATACTCGACCACCAGGTAGCTAATTTATTACTATTTATCATTAGATAGACTTCCATTAATGCATTATAGCTTCAATGCACAAAAAAAAAGAAGAAAAGAACAATGAAAAAAGCATACATGTCTTGGCTAATCAACTATTTTTGTTGGGTGAAAGGGAAAATTGTGTAAATTCAATTTTTTCGCCACACCATACCTCTTAACGAGCGGAAAAGTAAGAATTCTATAGCACTTACAGAGAGACCTCACTATACACAAAGTGCAGATCATACGCAAATTAGAAACTAACTGTGATAACTGTGACTAATTTTAGATGTATTTATTACCAAAATTGTGTTTATGAAATATGCCTATATAGTGTTTGTATGATTAGAATCTTTTGTATTTTTGTATTTTAGAATGAAAGAGCGCATGGAAAACTGAAAAAACGAAAAACACGAAATAATCGAAAGTAAATAAAAAAAAGAAAAGAAAAAGGGAAAAAAGGGGTAACCTGAGGTGCGCTTATTTTCAGCAAGAATGTTACAGAAAGCTACCATGCTATATTCAATTAGAGTTCATCTTTCAAGTATATTCTAATAATTCTAATGAGGAATAACACAGGAATCTGAGTGATAGTGATAAAACCCTATTTTCCCCAAACACCAGTCATATCAGTTATGTTTTAAAATCATTACGCCTAACTAACAATAAGATCAGATTTATTTATTTATTTTGCAGATAACGTGTTGGATATTAATTGGAACATTCCCGATATTTCATGAAAATTGTTCTATTTCTGCTTGGATTTAGCTTAAAGACAATCAGAGCTGTTTTAGACGCGATTGCACGTGTATTTTACGCACTATAAGACGCACACAGAAAGCTCCGCCCCTTTTTTTGTCTCCGCATTTGTGGCATAGTTGTTTTTCATACTTTCGTATACTGGTGTAGGCTTGAAAAGTTTTATCCTGTTATTGTTGCCATTCCGTTGAGTTTTTGTGTTCAGGGCAGTATTGTATTTTTTCCCAATAGTTTTGACTTCCTGTTTGTTTGTTTGTTGTTTGTCCTGTTTGGGTTCCCGTAGTTAAAGACTGTATTGTTTAACTCACATTAGTATTGACACTCATTAGTATTGACATTGTCCTGTTAGTGTTACAGTAGTTAAATGGTGTGTTGTTTTTGTCCTATTAGTGTTGCTGACCCGTTACTGTCTGGATTGTTTTATTCCCTTTAGGTTTGCTGCCACGTTACTTTTTGACCCATTAGTGTTGCCATAGTTAAGGACTGTACATTTTTTTTATTCCATTAGTAATACCGTCCTGTTACTTTTTGTCCTGTTAGTGTTGCCTCCCCATTCGTTTTTATCCTGTTAGCTTTACTGCAGTTGAGGGCTGTCATTTTTCTTCCATTATCCTCCCTGTTTGTTTGTTTGGGGTTTTTTTTGGCCATTTTATTTCAACTTTAACCTTTTGATCCAGCCCTGATATTAATCAGTAAATACATTTTTCCAGGCCTTGTAGAGCTCTATCTGATTTTGATGTTTTGTAAACAGTAGTGTATCTTTTGAATAACCTCTTGGATTAGCGGAGCTACCATAAACCCGTTCACGCTTATACGTACAGAAGACAAAACAATCACTGTTTTGCGTCTTAGAGTTTGGAAAATACCATGAATGAGACTTACTAAATGATTTATAATTGCAGCGGACTTTTAGTCATTGCTGCTATTGTGGATTTCACAACATTATCGACTCAGACACTGAGCCGGTTTGATTCACTTTTGAAAAAGGTGGCCGCTGGCATAAAAAAAAGAAGATATTTTCTATTATATGCATTGCACTTTTTAAAAAAAACAACAAAATACCAATGATGTAATTCTTGGGTACTAGCCAACAAAAATGACCGAAGCATGACACAAGCTGATAAAGCACATGTAGGAGTGTCGGAATGAAAGTGTGAAATGAAAAGT
Organism: Noturus placidus; assembly: GCA_022414735.1. Taxonomy (NCBI): domain Eukaryota; kingdom Metazoa; phylum Chordata; class Actinopteri; order Siluriformes; family Ictaluridae; genus Noturus; species Noturus placidus. The sequence continues at coordinate 12,391 of JAFFST010044801.1, read as the reverse complement.
GTAGCAAAACTTTAACTGTACATAGACTGTGCTATTCTAGTGGACTAATTTAGTGACTTTGTATGTAAGATTATTATTATTATTATTATTTTTTAAATATAAATGTTAATAACAAGATGTTAGTGAGAAAACAATCCGAGCTCACACAAACTTCGTAAGATTTCGAACGAGCGAACGCGATTCTGACGCGTTTCATTCGGTTGACGTTTTACACCGAACTTTAACTTACCCATTCGTACAAGGCGGCTCGAGTGAATTCTTACGAATTTTGCCGCTGTGAGACCACGTCAGCGAAACTGCATGTACAGTATAACTGAAGTCTGCATGCAGAAGCTGCTTTTTGAGTGTAAAATAGAAATGAGTTCTGTATATTAAAGAAAAAAAAAAAGAATGAAAAGATATTTTTTTGTTAAAGATAGTATGTTGCTGTATGTGTCGGTTGGCCGATCTCACTCGCTTTACTGTCATCTGTAACCTTGTAACTAAAACAACTGGTCGAAATTGACAAACCACGAGCGATGTATTTCGCTAGTTAGGAGATATCAAGTAGCTCATCCATGTAAAAGAACATGTCGAGTGTTTACAGAATAACCGTGTGATTATAACAATAATGCACATTTTGACCAATACAAATACAGCTGTATGGAGAAATTATAATGCTGCTCTAGTGGGGGATATATATATATATATATAATATAAAATATGAAACTTATGTACCAGAGACTGTTGGTTTTGTATATTACTGTTGTGTTTTTGTGAGTATTAAAGTGTTCAATCTTGTACTACGGTCTCTGAATGCTAATCTTTTCCATTTATCAACTTTTCATATAATCTTTACATATACATATAATAACATATAATCTTTTCTTTATCATCCTTACATTTTTTACTCTGTGTGTGGGGCGGCTGTGGCTCAGTCGGTAGAGCGGGTTGTCCACTAATCCACTAATCGTATGGTTGGTGGTTCGAATCCCGGCCCGGGTGATCCCATGCCGAAGTGTCCTTGGGCAAGACACTGAACCCTAAGTTGCCCCCGATGGCAAGCTAGCACCTTGCATGCAGCTCTGCTACCATTGGTGTGTGAATGTGCTCTCATTTATAAGTTGCTTTGGATAAAAGCGTCTGCTAAATGAATAAATGTAAAATGTAAATTACAGAAATCAAGTGAAAATTGGGTCACAATTGTGTAATAATTTACAGTTGCAGTCGAAATGATTCAACCTCCCGTTGCAAATCATGGTTTATTGTCAAAATTGACAGACGTTCAGCTGAAGAAATCAAACATATGCAACTGAAATAGTTCGACACGATGAACGCTTCAAGCGGTTTCTCCAAACTCAACTGAAAATGCAACTTATAATGCCTTCTCCAGTCTCAGAATTATTCACCCCCCCTGAATAAAACATCATGCCGTCTGTGAGGAAGCTGAAGCTTGGGTGTCATCGGACAATGATCCCAAACATACCTCAAATTCCACCAAGGCTTGGTTACAGAAGAAGTTCTGGAAGATTCTCCGTCACAGTCACCTGACTTGAACCTCATAGAAGATTGCAGCACGCAAACCCAAGAATATTACTGAACTGGAGGCCATTGCTCATGAGGAACGGGAGAAGATTCCTCAGGAATGCTGTTAGAAGATCTCGTGCGCAACAGGTCATAACAGCAAACGCGTGCTCTACTAAGTACTACAGATGCGTGCCATGAAGTGAGAAATCATTATAAGTTGCATTTTCAGTTGAATTTGGTGAAACCGCTTGAAGCATACGTTGTGTTGAAGTATTTCAATTGATTTGTTCATTGCACACAGCTGAAAGTTTGTACATTTTGACAATAAACCTGATTTGCACTCATTTTGATTGCAACTGTAGCTGTACATATAATTTAATACACCCACCCACCACTTCAATAGGAGTATCTGTACACCTGCTCATTCATGTGGCAGAAGCATTTGGCAAAACATTTCTGTGAGTGGAAGCGCCTTGTCGATGAGAACGGTCCGAGGTGAACAGCCAGGCTGGTTTGAGCCGAAACAAAAAGGCTAGGGTAACGCAAATAACCACTCTTTACATCCGCGGTGAGCAGAAAAGCATCTCAACACATCAAATCTTGAGGCAGATGTGCTACACAATCAGAATACCACATGGCATTACGCTCCTGCAAGCCAAGAACAGGACAATGACGCTCCAGTGGGGAGTGTATATAATTCATAATAATGTATAGTTAGGCTGATTGGCGTGTCTAAAGTGTCCGTAGTGTATGAATGGGTGTGTGTGTGTGTGTGAGTGTGTATGTGATTGTGCCCTGCGATGGACTGGCACCCTGTCCAGGGTGTACCCCGCCTTGTCCCCGATGCTCCCTGGGATAGGCTCTAGGTTCCCCCGTGACCCTGAAAAGGAGTAAGCGGTTGAAGATGGATGGATGGATGGTATAGTAGGTTATATATCATTTTACATTCTCTATTTGCCTTGTCCGGTAGGGAAGTCGCGTGTCCGAGCACCTTTTGAAGCAGGACATTTGATCTGCAATGAGTGTACAGGACAAAAGGTCGCTAGTGTGAGATGGGAGAAAGGAGGCGGGGCTTCCAGGGAGATGTCGATTAATAGCGGTGGGTTTAAAACACTTAAACAGTTGACAATCATTCAAGAGTCAGATATCAGCTGGCTGTCATTGTTACTGGGAGGTGGGATTTCATTTGGGTGTGTTCAGTGATAACTCGTACCAACATAGGGCGGCTGTGGCTCAGTCGGTAGAGCGGGTTGTCCACTAATCCACTAATCGTGGGGTTGGCGGTTTGAATCCCGGCCCGGGTGATCCCATGCCGAAGTGTCCTTGGGCAAGACACTGAACCCTAAGTTGCTCCCGATGGCAAGCTAGCACCTTGCATGCAGCTCTGCTCCCATTGTGTGTGAGTGTGTCTCATTTGTAAGTCGCTTTGGATAAAAGCGTCTGCTAAATGAATAAATGTAAATGTAACATGCTCTGATGTTCAAATCATTATATGTGTATAATGATTATGATGAGATGTGTGTGTATATACAGTGCCTTGCGAAAGTATTCGGCCCCCTTGAACTGTTCGACCTTTTGCCACATTTCAGGC
>JAFFST010044796.1:40863-52867 GCA_022414735.1 Noturus placidus | reverse complement strand
TAAAGTAGTGAGTGTACAGCTTGTGTAACAGTGTAAATTTACTGTCCCCTCAAAATAACTCAACACACAGCCATTAATGTCTAAACCACAGGCAACAAAAGTGAGTACACCCCTAAGTGAAAATGTCCAAATTGGGCACAATTAGCCCTTTTCCCTCCCCAGTGTCATGTGACTTGTTTGAGGGTCTCAGGTGTGAATGAGAAGCAGGTGTGTTAAATTTGGTGTCATCGCTCTCACACTCCCTCATACTGGTCACTGGAAGTTCAACATGACACCTCATGGCAAAGAAATCTCTGAGGATCTGAAAAAAATAATTGTTGCTCTACATAAAGATGGCCTAGGCTATAAGAAGATTTTATGCACCAAATTGGTCTACATGGCTGTCATCCCAGAAGGAAGCCTCTTCTAAAGATGATGCACAAGAAAGCCCACAAACAGTTTGCTGAAGACAAGCAGACTAAGGACATGGATTACTGGAACCATGTCCTGTGATCTGATGAGACCAAGATAAACTTATTTGGTTCAGATGGTGTCAATCGTGTGTGGCGGAAACCAGGTGAGGAGTACAAAGACAAGTGTGTCTTGCCTACAGTCAAGCATGTTGTTGGAAGTGTCATGGTCTGGGGCTGCATGAGTGCAGCTGGCACTGGGGAGCTACAGTTCATTGAGGGAACCATGAATGCCAAGATGTACTGTGACATACTGAAGCAGAGCATGATCATTAATGCAGTATTCCAGCATGATAACGATTCCAAACACACTTCCAAGATGACCGCTGCCTTGCTAAAGAAGCTGAGGGTGAAGGTGATGGACTGGCCAAGCATGTCTCCAGACCTAAACCCTGCTGAGCATCTTTGGAGCATCCTCAAACGGAAGGAGGAGGAGCACAAGGTCTCTAACATCCACCAGCTCCGTGATGTCATCATGGAGGAGCGGAAGAGGACTCCAGTGGCAACCTGTGAAGCTTTGGTGAACTCCATGCCCAAGAAAGTTAAAGGCAGTGCTGGAAAACAATGGTGGCCACACAAAATATTGACACTTTGGGCCCAATTTGGACCTTTTCACTTAGGGGTGTACTCACTTTTGTTGCCAGTGGTTTAGACATTAATGTCTGTGTGTTGAGTTATTTTGAGGGGACAGTAAATTTACACTGTTACACAAGCTGTACACTCAATACTTTACATTGTAGCAAAGTGTCATTTCTTCAGTGTTGTCACATGAACATATAAAATCCTCACATTCATTCTCTAATTGAGTCACGGTCACAGTGAGATTCTCGATTGTACTCATGTTTGCTTTTTCATCGGATGCAACCGGAGAGCGCGTGCTCCATTTCCCCAACAGTACCTTCCAGTGTTGACATGGTAGCCTCGGTAGCAACTTTATCACTAGCCAGCGGTGTTTTCACAGCCTGCAGGTCAAGCTGGATAGTAGACAGCGCATCCCTGAAATTCTCTTGGAGCTTCTTTTTAAAAAATATCGGCAATGTCCTTCAATAAAGCCAACAACTCAAACCTGAGTGCGGCAATGTCCGGGTCACCGCTCGGCAACGCGGATTCAGGGGAAGAAGGGGACTCGCTCGTGGCGTGCACACTAGGCCTCAGTCGTGTCTGAGTGCTACCACGGGTTTTCGTGTTCTTTCCAGACATTTTAACGTGCCACAAAGTTAAAAGTGCAGACAAGGAAACTGAGTAGAATAAGTCAAAATCTATTGTATAACCGAAAATCACAAATGAATTACAATTTTAATTGAAATTAGCAGGAACTCCATTGAACTCCGAATTCCTTAAAAAGATATAATCAAATATTTACAAAAATGTGAGGGGTCTACTCTCTTTTGTGAGATACTGTACATATTGCAGCTGTATGGTATGATTAGTGTGGATATGTAACAAAAACTGAAGCTGTGATGTGTGAGCAGTGCAAAAAGTACAGTATGGTACCCACATGAAAACAGTGTAGCAGTGTATTTGTAGTGTAGTCAAAAGTAAGGTAAGGTCAAGGGAGGGGGTCTAAGTGTTGTACAGCCTAATGGCTGTTGGCACAAAGGAACATCTGAAGCGTTCCGTCTTGCACCTGGGGTATGGTCCTTTGGCCGAAGGTGCTCTCCATCTGCTGTAGCTCAGCATACAGTGGATGAAGAGGGTTTCCCAAAATGGACCTGATTTTGTTTCTCCACCACTGTCTCCAGATTGTCCCGTTTGTAACCAACATCAGAGCTGGACTTCTTCACAAACGTGTTGAGTTTGTCAGCCTCCCCAGTGTTAATTCCACCTCCCCAGCATGTCACAGCAAAGAACTGCGCACACGCTACTACAGAACATATGCAGTAGCTTGCTGCTCCTGTCAAATGACCTGAGCCTCCTTAGAGAGAACAGTCTGCTCTGTCCCTTCCGGTAGAGACCTTCTGGGTTTTCCAAACAGTCCAACTTGCTGTTGATGTGCACTCCCAGGAACTTGTACGAGTTCACCATCTCTATTTTGGTAATAGGTGTTGGGGGCTTTCTGTTTCAGCTGAAGTCCACTATCAGTTCTTTGGTCTTGCCAATGTTAAACTGAAGGTGGTTATCCTCAGACCATCTGACAAAGCTCACCACTACGTCTCTGTACTCCTCCTTATTTTCACTGATGCAGGCCATGATGGAGGAGTCATCAGAGAATCTCTGGAGGTGGCATGTACCAGAGTTGTAGCTAAAGTCAGAGATGTATATGGTGAATAGAAAGGGTGAAAGCACAGTTCCTTGAGGTGCGCCGGTGTTGCACATCACCACATCTGACAGGCTGCCCTGCAGTCGGACGTACTGTGGTCTGCTAGTGAGATAGACCATGATCCAGGCCACCATGTCGTGGTCTTACCCGCATGTTTCAGAGCTTTTCTGCAAGTGGTGGGGGCTGGGGGGGTGGTTAAATGGTGTTAAATGCACTTGAAAATTGAAAAACAATGTGCTTCCTGGCCTCTCCAGGTGTTAGTAAGCTCTATGCAGTTGGTCGATGATCGCATCGTCCACGCCAGTTTGGGTCCGGTATGCAAACAACAGCGGATCAAGAGAGTCACTTACGATCAGTTTCAGGTGTCTTAGGACCAGTCTCTCAAAGGTTTACATGACATGTAAGGTCAGCACCATAGGTCTGTAGTCATTTGAGGTACTGGGATGACTTTTCTTGGGCACCGGAACAAAGTAGGAGGTCTTCCACCTTGTTTTTGAAACACACCTACAAGCTGTGTGGCACACACCTTGAACAGTGTGGGGTTGATGTCTGGACCATATAGATTTGTTGATTCGAAGTTTGGTTAGCTCCCGTCTCACCTGGCTTGATGATTTATGGGGAGCGGGAGGGGGTTGTTGGGGTGCCAGTGTCTGTGATGATTCCTGTATTGTCCTCATCATCAGGAGTGTGTGAATGTCCATTTGAACTCTGTGGTTGGGGCTGAGTCAAACCTGTTGAAAAACCAGTTAGCACTTGTTATTAGCACTTAGCATTGTTTTATTAGACATTGACTACGTTTACATGGACAGCAGTAATCTAATTATTGACCTTACTCTGATTAAGATAATAATGTGATTAAGGTGTTTACATTAGTCGCTTTTAGAATACTCCTGTCCTTTGACCGTTTTACATGTTCTAGATCATAATTAGATTAACAGCCCGTGTCATTACGTCACCGCGCCACGCCGTCCGACGTCCCTCCAGAATTTCACGTATCGACATACAGCTCGTCTTCCTTATTTTACCTTATACAGTTTTGGGTGTTTTATTTATTTATATTTTACGAACGCTTTAAGTGCATTTAATTATTTGTCATGCTGTACGTGCTAATAGACAACTACTTGAAGCCGTGGGCTGCGTCTCAAACCGTGTACTTACCGCTACATAGTAGCCGAGATGCATGTATTTTTCCCCACTACAAGCCTATAGTAGGAAAGTATGTGGTTTGGGACACGGCCGAACTCTCTTGTTTGCTGTAAATGTTGAGAACTGCCGTGGTATTGTGGTATCCCTAGACCCAGCAGGAGTGTAATGTGTGTGTGTGATCAATCCAGCAGGTGTGTGTGTGTGTGATCCAGCAGAAGTGTAATGTGTGTGTGTGTGTGTGTGTGATCCAGCACAAGTGTAGTGTGTGCGTGTGTGATCCAGCACGAGTGTAGTGTGTGTGTGTGTGAGAGATCCAGCACAAGTGTAGTGTGTGTGTGCGTGATCCAGCACAAGTGTAGTGTGTGTGTGCGTGATCCAGCACAAGTGTAGTGTGTGCGTGTGTGATCCAGCACGAGTGTAGTGTGTGTGTGTGTGAGAGATCCAGCAGAAGTGTAATGTGTGTGTGTGTGTGTGTGATCCAGCACAAGTGGTGTGTGTGTGTGTGTGTGAGAGATCCAGCAGAAGTGTAATGTGTGTGTGTGTGATCCAGCACGAGTGTAGTGTGTGTGTGATCCAGCACGAGTGTAGTGTGTGTGTTTGTGATCCAGCACGAGTGTAGTGTGTGTGTGTGTGTGTGTGTGTGTGTGTGTGTGTGAGATCCAGCACGAATGTAGTGTGTGTGTGTGTGTGTGTGTGATCCAGCACGAGTGTAGTGTGTGTGTGTGTGATCCAGCACGAATGTAGTGTGTGTGTGTGTGTGATCCAGCACGAATGTAGTGTGTGTGTGATCCAGCACGAATGTAGTGTGTGTGTGTGTGTGTGTGTGTGTGATCCAGCACGAGTGTAGTGTGTGTGTGTGTGTGTGTGTGTGATCCAGCACGAATGTAGTGTGTGTGTGTGTGTGATCCAGCACGAATGTAGTGTGTGTGTGTGTGTGTGTGTGTGTGTGTGTGTGCGCGCACTTCTTTTACGATATGCCGTGTTGGTCTCCGATCACTGAATTGGGAAAAATGTAAACGTGTCTTAAAACATCCATGCGCATATGAAATTTCTTGTTGAGCAGTGGTTCTCAAATTGGGCTCCAGGAATCCAAAGGGGTCCTTGATTATTATTATCATTATTATTATTATTATTATTATTATTATTATTTTTAAATTGACTGGTGGTTTAAATCGATGGGGTCCCAGACTGCAAAAAGTTTGCAAGCTGTATTTATTTATACAATCTTTAAAAATGGTGATTAAAAGCAACAAAATGAACATGAGACATCTTATAAATTCTTGAGCAAAAGGTAAGAGCCCTCCGGGTAGGTAATGCTCAGTAGCTGTCACAGTCCTGGCATTTGAACGAAGAACTGAGGTGTAACTCTGCCGTATCCTGTTCTGATCAATTAAGCTAGCAGTGTTTTACATGCAAAGATTTTTATACATTTTTTTTTTTACAATCAGAAGCCTTACATTTCTATCTTTGCAGTCGCTTTGAAATTTATGAGCACACACTGACTGTCACTTTTGTCATAACAATTTTGAGTCCGGTCAATTTGTAACAGGTAGTTAATGTTAATGCAGTACTTAATGTTAATGCAGTATTAAAGAAAAGCGTGCATTCGCCTTGGTTCCGTTATTTACCATGTGATCCATTTGATTCAAAGGTTTTAACGACGCTATACAATCTGTTCATTTAACAAGTTATTAAACGCGTTATTAACTTCTGCAGTCTGGTAGAAATTTCATTTGCCTGTACAATTCATGGGATTATTTTGTTCCAGATTGGGTGTATCTATAAAGATATTTAGCGTTCTCGTTGAGCTATCAGTGAATTATTAATGGATTATTAGTCTAGGAACAAGTTTTTTCCTCCTTACATTTATTTATTTAGCAGACGCTTTTATCCAAAGCGACTTACAAATGAGACACACTCACACACCAATGGTAGCAGAGCTGCATGCAAGGTGCTAGCTTGCCATCGGGGGCAACTTAGGGTTCAGTGTCTTACCCAAGGACACTTCGGCATGGGATCACCCGGGCCGGGATTCGAACCGCCAACCCTACGATTAGTGGATTCGTGGATAACCTGCTCTACCGACTGAGCCACAGCCGCCCTATTCTTCAGGATGCTTGAATTTTTGCTCAGCTGGTTCGTCTCATGTATTTAAGATTTGAACAAAGCCGAGACTATGGTGCCATGTCACCCCATTTGAAGGGTTTAATTTAGGGCAACAGCATTTGGTAGCTGGTTTTGGGGTGTCAGCTGTTGGAAGAGGATCTCCTGCAGTTCCCTGGCACACGCTGGCACACACACCTCAGCAGGAAGCATGCAGAGCTGGCAATGTGCTGGTGTTGTGATGGGGGTGGGGTTGAAGGCAGGTGCTTGAACATTTGTGAACTTGAACACCTGCCCACTTCAAGGCTGGAGGCCTAAATGACTGACCAAGCAGACTTGAGAATTCCTTGTGGCCAACCAGGGCTTCTTTTTCCTCATCAGAAGTTTGACATCCGTGCTGCTTTATTTGGGTCCGAATACTGAGGTGTAACCAGTTTGAACTGGGTTATCCACCACAATAGCTGATCTAATGCACTGATTTGGATAACTGATCATTTGTGTAATTACTGAAACAGTAGCGAGGTATTTCGTCATAACGTCACCACAGTGTGCATGATATTATGATCTTGCACATAAAAAAGAATATTTTAATCGCCTGGTCATGCGCTGCATTTATTTTCAGGAAGAAATGTTCCATGAATCATATCTCGAGTACCGTTTCCAACTTTTTCAATTGCGTGGTCTGCTAATGTAGCGTAGAAACAAATGAGAGATCTATGAATAGCAGCGCGTGACCAGGCGATTCAAATGATTGAAACAGCCTATAGTGGTACATTCTAAATATAATTCAAAGGTATTACAAACGTAAAGGGAAGTTATACCTTGCTAGTATCATTAGGTAGGTGTATGTAAGGGCGGCTGTGGCTCAGTCGGTAGAGCTGGTTATCCACTAATCCACTAATCGTAGGGTTGGTGGTTCGAATCCCGGCCCGGGTGATCCCATGCCGAAGTGTCCTTGGGCAAGACACTGAACCCTAAGTTGCCCCCGATGGCAAGCTAGCACCTTGCATGCAGCTCTGCTACCATTGGTGTGTGAGTGTGCTCTCATTTGTAAGTTTTTTTTTTTTTTTGATAAAAGCTTCTGCTAAATGAATAAATGTAAATGTATGTAACGACGTAAATATTTCGCCAGCACCTCATTTGATTCAGTGCCATATCGATTGTCTGCACGAACAGGCCCGTGAGCAATGATTCCGGCACAGCTTCCATGCTCGCTTTACCCAAACAGTGAGTACTCTCGGGTGTTACTCAAGAAGAGGCATGTCCTGTACCCAGGTGCTGTTTTGACCGGTTCTATCGGCTTCTCTTTACTAAGGAGAACCTCCTGAGCTGTCACAGCAGGATGGATGATTGGTGTGTTTGCTATGTGTACAAAGGATTTAAAACTTGGTTGTATCCGCTGACGTGGCAATCCCCGAACACAGAGTCTTAAATCTCAAAGCTGTTCTTTATATCTTCGTTATCGTAAAGCCGCGCTGCTTAGTTGGGTCAACCGCAGCACATAGCGGAGGATAGTTATCTCCTGAAATTGTACCAGAGTGCTCTATTAAAGTCTCAATTACTTTTGCAGCATAGGCAGTAATACTAGAACTGCTTTGAAACTCGTATAGTAAGTGGTTAACTTGTTTTACGCTGGTTTTTATATTCTTACAGTTAGGGACACATGTTGGTTCAAGAGGCGACTTTTTAATTCATTAATAAGAAGAATAAATGAAAAGAGCTGTAGGATGTCGGTCTCGGTTAATGCCGTATGGCATGAGGTACGGTTTCCAAAATTTTGGTGTTTTTCTGATTGTGCTCATTGTAGTCTAGTGTTTACTATTTATTACGCAATAACAAAATGTAGCAGACGTTAAGCTTGTTTGAGAACTGCTAATCAGAGCTAGGTTTCAAACACCAGACATTTAAATCGTAGTTTTTAATAAGGTCTCTTATTCTTCATGATTGATTCATTGTCTTTTCACCAATACAAAAGGACTGCTTTAGAATGGCTAATCCTCCAAACCACCGATTTCTTATGTTTTATACTGGAATATACTGGAATATCTTTAGAAATGATAAATAAATAAACATTTCTGAATAGAAAGGATATTTTTACCTTCCTGCTCCACGCCATTCTTAACAAATGGATTTACATACGATGTTCCCGTAAGCAGAGAAGGCCATAGGATATCAAAAAATTTTGATTGTTATTTTCAAAATGTTATTTTGAACATTTTCAGAGCATTCTTTTACTTTGCAGTGTGATTTGTACACTTCCTGCCCTCCCCCCCCCATCTATGAAAGCCGATTATAGGTGCTAGTTAATATCGTACAACCCCTTCAGGATTTCGCAATCGCAGAAATGAACGTGAAATCAATCAAACGCCAGTGACGTTTGCCATTTTTCCAATTTTACGTGGATTTTGGCCAAGCCGCGTCATGTCACATTATCACAACGTACATTCAGCCAAAGCCTTCGTTGATTTCGTGTGTCGAACATGAGTACAACTAAAAGGTCTCATTTACCAACAAATATCTCTGTAAAAGACCGTGCAAAACAATTTCGTGCAATTGCAATTTCACCAATTCAAGTCATTTTCCATAAAAAACCCCAGCAGAAATGGCATCATAAATAGAAAAAAAAGCAGCAGCAAATTGAAGCATTTATGGCCACAACAATCACATAAAGCTCTCCGAAATCATGTACGGACTGATCATATATTCCTGTAGCTGGGCGTGAAGGACATGAGGCATTCTGGACATGAATGTAGGCCTGTTGGGAAAATGTTTAGCATGTAATTTCTTAGAACCGCACAGAAACAGAAAAATAACATTACTAACCAGTTGAGCACTTAATAATGGTCTTATTAAGTAATGTTTGGATTATGTTCAGTCTTTTTGGTTCCCCATTTTGTTCCCTGTAACATTTCTAATCCCTGGTTTGATCTACTCTGGCAGTGGTAGCTTGGTGATTTAAAGTTCTCCCTCCAGTAGTGACCAGAGGTGAGAGATTTTACATTCCAAAACCACTGTTAGGCTTTTAAACATGTTACTTAAGGCCAATGAATAACACGTCTTCTGAATGGGCACTTTATATAGCGCTATGAACAATGGGAATTGTCACAAAGCAGCTTTACAGAAATCCGGATGTGGATTTATATTTAGATCCTGAACAAGCATGTGGCATGGGAAAAACCCGACATGAACCGGAGGAACCAGACTCGAAAGGAAATGAATTATTTTCAGGATGCCACCGGATAGTCAAATCATAAACCATTCCTCTGTAGTAGTGGTAGTGTTGTACTGGGTCATAAGGATGTTCGTTGTGAGCAGGTTGTGAATAATGTTTTTCACAATTCCTTATGACAATGAATCAACTGTAACTGGAGACAGAACTTTTTTCGTGTTTTTTTTTGTGCTCCACATCGATCATAAACCATTGAAATGGTTTGAGAAATGTAAACGATATTGTACATTTTATCCAGAAAAACCGCAGCTCCTCCATTTACTTGTATTTGTTTACAGGGCAGTCTCGCCTGGATATCAATGTGGCGGACAAGTTGGCGTGAATGCGTATGTGTGCAGGCGTGTAGTGTTTCTTTACAACGTGACATCGCCAACTTCTGGCCTGGCATGCATCGCACAGCATTTTTAGTCATTCTCACGGATCCGTGTGAACGGGAATCTTTTTGACGACCTTGTCGTCTTGTTCATGGAACTTTTTAATAAGGAAAATGTTTTCCGGTTTTAGTATGTCGTGTAAAGAGCGTGATGATGATTACAGCAGCAGTTCTTTGGTATAAGGCTGCAGTATTCATCTGAAAGCTTATCTTAACTGATGTAAGGCTGAGTGTTTGGTATACGCTGTTTCAGGACATGTATATTTATCATCCGTGCTGATGAGTAACTTTATCCTGGTCGGTGTTTCCCGTTTGATGCCTCATGTTAGAGGCAAATGCTGCAATAAACAGCTCAGTGCGAGCTTTACATAGCTTCATTAGCTTGTATTTCCTCATTTGTACGACTCTTTGGATAAAGGCATCTGCTAAATGAATGAACGTAAATGTAGTGAGCTAGGTTTCTGAGAGCGAACGAAGTCTATGAAGAACAGGTTTAGATTGATCCAGACACGCAAGTCAGCAAAAGGTCACTGGTTACTTCTGCGCCCAAACAGATGCTGTTTCTTTTTTCGTAACTGTCTGTGGAGTGTAACCCTAACCCTGCACTACTACTACCATGTGGAGGGTCAACACGCTGCGAAGAAGGAAACCGAACAGAGAAACGAGATCGTTGTAAATTCAATGACCCAAGAGTTTACGTGTCTAATGCTAGCTGGAGGAGTGATTTCATTCATTTACGTTGGGAATTTGTCGGTGTTGGTTTTCCCTCACGGGGGTGGCACGTGACTGGAATAGAAATCAATCCTGAAAGGAGGAGCACTGGTGAGAAATTGTGAATTTCAGAGACGTATCTTGACTCCACAAGAGAGCAGCGTGAGCTTTTTTTCACTGTAATTGCAGGCCAAACACTTCCTTCTGCCTTCCTTGGCAAGTTTGCAGCGCATTTCAGACAGAACCAAAATAGATCGCCTCCTTTATCCGCTCCCCTCCTCGCCCGCAGTCACTGTTTATTCAGTGTTCATGACAAAGACGCTGAGATGGTTAAAGTATTACTGAGTAAAGTTTTCATGTCTTGAAGTATAGAGGAAGCAGGGCGTGAAAATATTTGCACTCATGTGTCATCGTGCTTCCATGGCATGTCACCTCACATGTTTTGTAACTTGAGACATGACATAAAGATATACGCACACACCCCACCCCCTCTAGTGCCCTGCATGAGTACGAAGGTAGTGTTGTATTCTCATCACCCTCTAATCTCAAAAGCTGCCAGAAATTAACAAGTGACATCATGCACTTTTTCTTTTATTCATTCATTCATTCATTCATTCATTCATCTTCATCAGCCACTTTATCCTGATTTAAGATTGTGGTGGAACAGGAAGTGTGAGGTAGGACTACACCCCCAGATGCCATTAATTCCTCGTGTCCTTTTGCAAAAAATTTTTTAAAACACACTTATAAAGTAAAAACACGATGGTACATAAAAAACAATGTAACGAATAGATTCACTTTCCTAGTGCTTATGAAAGTTACCGTACTTTCCGGACTATAGAGCGCATGAATATAAGCTGCACCCACTAAATTTAAAAAGAAAAAAAAAAAAATTGTACATATATAGGCCGCACCTGTCTATAAGCCGCAGGTCTCCACGTTGTAATGGGAGATATTTACACAGAAAGATGTTACACAAAGGTTCTTTTTAACTTTTAAATCTTTCCGAACAGAGCCGATAACACGGCTGATTAAATTTAAAAAAAAAATACAGTTGCCTTTCAGGAATAGCCATTGATCTATCTTCATCTTCCTCCTGCGCATTAAAACCACTAAAGTCGTCTTCTTCAGTGTCGGAATTGAACAGCCTCAGAATTACGTCATCACATTTCCTCAATGTCACTTACGTCTCGAGGCAAATTCACCCTTGAGCTTGTGCTGTCGTCTTCATCACGCAGCAGTCAGGCTTTTCGAAACCCGTGATAGTCAAGGGCGTAACCGTGGTATGGACATTGGGGGGGTCCAAGCGCTAGACTGTCCCCGTCCTCGTCCCCCGCCACCAAACTTTCACTCGCGTTTAGAACAGTCCGTCACAGCGTGAGGGTTCACAGTGAACTCGGCGGGAGGATGTGCACGTGAATGTACCGTTAATGATCTAAAACTGGAACTGACATTAGCCGAGATATTTAGGTGTCTAGTTACTTACTGTCTGGATAAAAGCTTCTGTCTCCATTTCTTACAGACTGAGCTGCTAAAATACATCACCAAACTTGTGTTGAGTCTGCGCCAAACCACAGGGACACACCGATTTTCCTTACAAACGTGAATATATTACAAAAGAATAGACAAATAAATAGATAAATAAATAGAATAGATGAAGAAAAGACAGATCTGTTGGCAGGGAAAATTAAAGTGGAACATATAGAAAATATTTTCTCCTGTATATTGGGGGG
>JAFFST010044796.1:21332-31698 GCA_022414735.1 Noturus placidus | reverse complement strand
GAATTTAGAAACCAGGAGGGGGAAAAAACCCAGTACACCCTTCATACTGCCACAGTCATTGAGAGTAATTAGCAGGTGTTCCTAAAGGAATGCACAAGATTTGTTAATCATCAAGAAATGTGACTACCTCCTATAAAAGCTCTTCAGTTACTTTTGACCGTTTGCTGTTCTGGAGCACTCCGGTGTGTATCTACACTATAGCAAGACGAAAGGACGGGTCATAAGGCCATCTCCAAACAGTTTGAAATTCACCATTCTACAGCGAGAAGGATTGATTACAAAAGGAGCACCTTCAAGACACCTGATACCAGAATTTTCTATAAAATAAGAAAAAATGAAGGCGCTGGAATAGTCAGGTCAAGGTTCAGACCCCTACCCCATTGACATGCTGTGGTAGGATCTTAACACAGCTGTGCATAAACGAACGCCCTCAAACATCAATGAGCTGAAGCGATGTTGTCGAGAAGCGTGGGCCAAAATCTTAACTTGCTTTCTTTATATTGATTGGCTTTTTGGGGGAAAAATGACTACATATTGAAATTCGGTTATTTGTTTGTTTAAAGAAGTTGGTGAGGACCACACTAATTGTTATTTAGGCCCTGATAAATAAAAGCATAGAATTGAAGGAGGGTATACTTTCTTTTTCCCCATGACTGTACATGTGTACATACATGCTTTCATACATAAAAACATAACAGCATGGTGTATTATTAATACTCTTTTTCAGCGGAATAACACGATTGGGATTCAGAACAGCATGAAGCCGTAAGTAGGCTAGGGGAGCATGGGCCTCTCATTCTGTAGCCGAACCCACAGTCTGCCATCGCTGATTGTAAAGCATTCCACAACACACTGACATGCCAGTACGCTTTAGCAGCAGGGCCGAGCTCATTGTGTTTCAAGAATGGAGCCAAAGGGCAAAAAGTGTCCTTTTCCATTATGACGGAACCAACACAACGACCTGGTGAGGATGCAGGCCACGTGAAGTCACATACAGTTCCTATGTGTGACTCTGCATGAACGTGACAATTTGTCTGGCACTCCATTCTCTGTGAGGCTTGGTTAGTGTCACCCTCAGCCGTATTACCACAATGCAGTGTGAAGGCTTCTGCATGACACCCGCTTCCTCCCCACCACCACCCCCACAGCTGCCTGAATGCACCATAGAGTAGATTAGAAGCGTGACAGATTTTGCAAGACGAGTTCCACAGGAAGAGAAGGCCATAGATGTGAGGGATTTGTAAGCGGATGGATTAATACAGCTACCGGTATTGTTCTGCAGATCATCATAACTGTAAATGTCATTGTGCGTCCTGGAACACATTATTGTAATCGAATCACCTCTTCTAGATTCTGAATCAAACTTTGCATGAAACTAAATTTTACATTGAGCCCTGGTTTGTATTTATAGGTACACTGGATTTCATCGGAACTCTGTAAAGCTTGGAGAATGTAGTCTCAGCTCTGAGTGTCTGATGCTTTTTGGTTTTTCTTAGTTTTTTTTTTTTGTACCCGTTTCTGTTTGCATTTAGAATATTGAAAGTTGTAATCTGATTGGCTATCCACACTTCCTTCCTTGTAGATGTACTCCGCGCTACTCTGCTGGTTTCCGATGGGTTGAAAAAAAACCCAAAATAAACACTGAAAGAATGAGCTTTCAGAGCAAGGTATAGTCATTAAAAAAAAAAAAAAAAAGTGTGTAGGCAGCACTTCACAGCTCCAGGGTTCAATCCTGAGCTTGGGTTATTGTTTGCGTTTCTTTGCAAGTTCTCTCCGCCTCTGATCCGCCCGCCTCTAGAAAACATTCCCACTAAATTGCTGCTAGGCATAAGTGTGTGTGTGTGTGTGTGTGTGTGGTCATGGTGCAACTGTGATGGACTGATATCCATGGTGTATTTCCTCCTCACGTCATGTGTTCCTGGGATACGAGTGGAAAAACCTTCACGGGATTACAAAGAATTTTCTGTGAAATAGTGACGAGCAGGATTTCCTTGCATGTTTGCCTACAGGTTACGGGAAAAGCACAGTCAAATTACCTATCTGTGTAAGACGTTAGTGCTTTAGTGAAAGTCTGACTTGTGCGAGAAAGGGTTTGTGTAATCCATGATTAGCTGATTGTGCTGGATTTATTTGGCTTTGTTAGACACACATGCAGTACGTTTTCATGGACGGCAATAATCTAACGATTGACTATATTCTGAATAAGGTGTTTACATGAGGATCGCTTTTAGGATACTCCTTTCATGTTTAACATGTTATCGAACATAGCTCGATTAACAGCGCACGTCATTACTTCACCGCCCCATGCCGTCCGACGTTCCCTCCAGAATTTCACGTATCAACATACAGTTGGTCTTTGTTATGGTACCGTATACAGTTCTGGGTGTTTTCATTTTAATTTTATGAAAGCTTCAAGTGAGGTTAATTATTTGTCATGCTATATGTGCAAATAAACGACTGCTTGAAGCCGTGGGCTGCGTCCCAAACCACGTACCTACTATATTGTAGCCGAGATGCATGTATTTCGCCTACTATATAAATCTATTTCTTTTACTATATAGTATGTAAGTACGCGGTTTCGGACGAAGCCTTGCTCTCTTGTTTGCCATCAAAATGTTGAGCGCTGCCGTGTGTGTACGTGTCCTGTCGCAAAATGCGGTGAAAACTCCCACACGACGTTAATAGTGTGATTAAAGTGTGTACATGTCTGTAATACACGTCGATAATGCGACTAAAACAGTTGTACTCCACATGTCTTAATTCGGTTTGTGTTTACTTTGAGTATGACTTTAATCGGATTAAAAAGTCATCAATAATCGCTGTTTACGTGCTAGTTTCTTAATCCGAGTATCGTCTTAATCGGGTTAATATCGGATTATTGTGGTCCATGTAAATATACTAAGTGTTTACTGAATCATTAGGTATTCTCAGCAAGACTAAACATCTTCTAATCGAATGATTTTCACTTTTCTTTTCGTTTCAACCCGCAACAACCCTAGTAGATTTGTTTGTTGACGCACCTTACGCCTCGTGCTGCGTTTTCGAGTCAACACGCAGGTGTTACCTTGTGCTCGTGTTTACACTGTAGACACTGGTGTGTAGGCATGCCTGCGGGAGAGGATGACCCTTATCTCTTATCGCTGTGTACTGTTTTACTTTAGATGTCTGACTCTGTCGGTCTTGTTTTGTCTACAGTCTGACGCAGCTGAGTAACCCAGTGTACCCATCCATCCATCCATCATGCTTATGAACCATATTTTGTTGTTCTATATAAGGAGATGTTATTAAAAGGCTTGTGGAGGGTATGAAATGGACTTCAAATTAATATAGTGTTCTGAGCAGTTTGTGTGTTTTTGTGATGCAGACTCTGGCTGGAGCGTAATGAGCTCACGCTTCCGGTTGCCTACTGGCAGATCCTACAATGTCCGGGCGTCGGAGCTGGCACGTGACCGGCAGCACACCGAAGTGCTTTGCAACATCGTTCTGTTGGACAACACCGTCCAGCCTTTTAAGGTTAACGTAAGTAACATTTCCTCTCTTCCCAGTTTGTGTAGACAGCGCGTCAGTATAAAACCACAAGGTGCCTTCTCTTAGCTTCTCCAGTTACCAAGACAACACCCACAACCCCTTGTTTTCTGATTTGAGGCCAGTCGTGGCCGAGTTGTGCTCAGAATGCTGTTTTGTTCCTAACATTCCTGTTGAATGAGAAGTTTCCCTTGGGGTTCCTCTGAATCAAGTACGTACTTGCTCTCACGCGTCGTGCAGCAGTGGTCTCTAATCTACAGCACTAAATCACAGTGCAGTCACCGGACACTCTGATTACATCATCACTGTGTTTATTCTCATAACCAAGCAGCAGCAGCAGCGTGTCGACTGTGTGGCCAAATATAAGGTTTCTTTTCCTCCAAGACGTAACCTAAGGGGTTTTAGAACGACAGAAATCCTTAGGAGTCGCCCGTGAAAGAATTTACGCATTTATTCGTCTCCGATCTTTGCCGCCCGTCACACCCACATGATTCCAGAAAGGAGTAAATATTGAGAAATGCCTGCATTTGCTTTGACAGCAACAGTGTTGTGATGAATGCACAAGTTGCTTTTTATCTTTAAATTGTGTGTGTGTGTGTGTGTGTGTGTGTGTGTGTGTGTGTGTGTGTGTGTGGGCGACTAGGTCTGGCTATGCGTAGACAGACCGGCCCATCCTCCGTTTATACGGCAGCATTTAAAAAAAAAAAAAAAAGTATAAAAATTTACATTACCAGTTTTGTGTTCTTTTATTTATTTATTTATTTTTTTAATATATTCCTTAATTAATGACAACGATATAAAATGACTGTTTTTTACTAAATGTTCTTGATGGCATTTACAGTCCCTGACCTAGTGAACTAGCACGAGGACGTGTTTCTGATTGAGACCAGTGGCTCTGGATAAGGGTAAACGTAATAAATATAAGCAACTCGACAATGTAATCCATATGCAAATGATATGATCCAAAGTTCTTATGTGTAAATTTACACACAGTAAGGAGCACGAGTAGGATACGTACTGTTTTCTGGATTTATCCGTTTGCATCCAGTTTGATAAATAAGGCCTATTGATTTTCTTTCTTTCTGTGTAAGAAAGTATAAAATGTGTATTTTAATGAAGCACAGTTAAACTCTTTCAGACAAAAATCACTTGCGTTGTAATAAAGTATAAATGTAATCGGTATGTAAATGTAGTCTGTATAGGATTTCAGTATAGGATTTTTTTTGTGCTTTTATTTTATTGTGGAAAACTACTCGAATTGGCGAAATTTCAAGCGTACAGAATTGTCCTGCACGGTCTTTCGCAGTGATGTTTGTTGGTAAATGAGACCTTTTAGCCGTACTCATGCTCGGCGCCCGTGAATCGAAGAGGACTTTGGCCGAACGCGTGTCGCGATGACATCTGCAGCTCAGATCTGCAGTAACGTTGAAGCATTGCGAGCACCTCGGAATAACACTGTTAATTGTGGCGGTTGTGGATCAGGTGGTAGAGCGGGTTGTCCACTAATCGTAGGGTTGGCGGTTCGATTCCCGGCCCACGTGACTCCACATGCCGAAAGTGTCCTTGGGCAAGATACTGAACCCTAAGTTGCCCCCAATGGCAAGTTAGCGCCTTGCATGGCATCTCTGCTACCATTGGTGTGTGTGTGAATGAGACACAGTGTAAAGCGCTTTGGATAAAAGCGCTATATAAGTGCGCCATTCCTCTAACAACGTCCAGTTTCAAAACCAGCTTTTCCAAATCCAAATGTTATATCCAAAATATTTTCTCTGATGTCCGCATCACCATTTGTTTTTTTCTGCTAAACGTGCCATCTCAACTTTGTAGCTTTGCTTTAACGGCCAAAACCGAAGCCGTACCATTTAATTAGCAATCGAATACCCGGTTCTCGACAAATAGCACTTACTATATAAAAGAACAAAGCCTCTTCTTCTGTGCGTGTTCTTCTCACGCGCTCACACTTTCTCTTTGGCTTGTTCCCGGAGCAGCAGATTCAAGTCATTTTGTTGCCAAACCTCTCCAGGTTGTCGACATCGCAACATCAGCTCCCCGATGAGCGGAAGGAAAAGACGCACACGCAAAGACTAATCGTTTCGACAAGGCCAGGAGAGGAAAATCGAACAGGAAGACGGTTATCGGTGTTGCAGAAGCTACCGTTCTCGGCAGTGTTGAGGTTAACAGAGAGGCCGCTGTAAATATTTCCAATGTGTTTACCACTAGTGGTGTGTGTTATGACTGGAATGATGAAAGGAGGCAGAAAATCCAAGCATACCTATAAACACAAGAAATAGGTGAGATGTTTTTGTAAGTAGTTCAAGTGTCCTCAGGGTTGTGAGAGAATTTTGTCCTCGTTCAATCTGTAGTCATGTCCTCTGTAACAAATAATACCGAATTAAGTGTAAATTCAATTTTGTTTACAGGATGTGTACAGGAATGGTCTATCTAGTGGATTTGCTCGCTGGTACTTTGTACGACGTGAATGATTGATTGAATTCGTAAGCGTTTCTTTTTATTTGTCTTGCTGTCGTTTATTTCCTTAAAACAACTCCTTTGTGATGTTGCTTTAGCAGCAGTTACTCGTAGAGTAACTATTTGTTCAGCGTGGCAGCTGGTCCATCTGACCAAGCTGGACTTTTCAATAGGAAGTGTTAATCCGTTAACATTCCCCGAAATCCCGAGTCGCAGTCTGGTGTCTGGCCAGAATCTCTCAGCAACCCATGGGATGGGGAGTAGGCAGCGAGTTTGTTGACTGTGTTGTCTAGTTAAAGCATCTTCATTTTTTGCAGACTCAATCCCAGAATCCATTGCATGTACGAACCCTGCTTAACAATCTAGGTTTGCTGCAGACGCAAAGATAAATGTATGATGTGTGTGATCTGATGTGTGACCTGAAATAGATAGGAAACCGCCGGTACCACAGTGTGCTCTCTTTCACTTGTGGTGCGAGACGAATTCTCATCAGCTCTGCTCCATGTAATTCATTTCAATGTTTTGCTTCTGTTCGACTCTTCGAATGCTAATGGAAACTTTTTTGTGGACGGATGAGACCAATACAGAACCTTTTCTGTTTAGATAAGAAGCGTTATGTTTGGAGAAAGGAAAACACGGAATTCCAGCACAAGAAGTTTAGACCAGCTGTGAAACGTGCTGGTGGTAGTATCATGGCTTGCGTCTGTTTTGCTGCATCTGGGCCAGGACGACTTGCCATCGTTGACGGAACAATAAATTCTGATACATACCAACAAATTCTAATGGAAAATGTTAGGGACATCTGTCCATGAAGTGAATCTCAAAAGAAAGTGGGTCATGCAGCAAGACAATGAATCTAAACATACAAGTCGTAGAATAAAGTTAATGTTCTGTTCTTAATCCAGTAGTAATGTTCTGGAAGGACCTGAAGCAAGCAGTTCATGTAAGGAAACCCACCAACATCCCAGAGTTGAAGCTGTTCTGTACTGTGGAACGAGCTAAAATTCCTCCAAGATGATGTGCAGGACTGATCAACAGTTACCGGAAACGTTTATTAGCGGTCAATGCTGCACAAGGGGAACACACCGGGTACTGAAGCAAAGGTTCACAGACTTTTACCACTCTCAGATATGAAATATTGGATCATTTTCCTCAATAAAGAAATGACCAAGTATAATTTTTTTTTCTCATTTGTTTAGCTGGGTTCTCTTTGTCTACTTTTAGGACATCTGAGGATGTTTTAGATCATATTGATGCAGAAATATAGAAAATTCTGAAGGGTTCAAATTTTCAAGGATACGTGTGTATGTGTACGTGTAAACATGTATATCTCAGCCAAATCTTCTATCTGTGGTCGACCTGCTGGTGAAGTCAAATAGCCCTGGTTTAAGTCTTCTGCTGTGTGGAGTGTCTTCCCTTCTCAACGCCGTTCGACTCCTCCCACAGGCCTCAAGATGATTTCTGGACAAGCTGCCTCCTGTGTTCGCACATTTCTGTCATTCCGGTGGACAGGCACACCTGTTCCCTCGCAGCACACGACAGCCATCTATCTCACTCCAGTCTCTCTACACACACTATCCGACAGCACCGCACCACACGGGTCACAGTCCTGCAGCTGCTTAATGTGCTTCACTCTCAGCTTTTAGCCTCAGGCTCAGGGGGAGTGCTGTTTGTGGTCTGATTGTGTTACATTTAACACACACACACACACACACACGCACTGACGTCTCTTCTATTTAGTTGGCGATGAGGTAATAGCCATAGCATAGTGCATGTGAAGTCTCCGATCTGATTGGTCAGAAGGTGCTGATTAGTTTTCGATACAAGCATAGCTATGAGACAGTTCACAGGGTCAGACTAGATCAGTCCGTAGAGGAGTTTTTTCTCCAGCTTTTTTCAAAATTTGAGATGCAGAGTTTTTTTTCCTGCTTTATTTTTAGCGGAAAACTACTTGAATTGGCGAAATTGCATCGGCACGAAATAGTCTTTCACAGAGGGGAGTCAGTCCCACTCGGACAGCACGGCCAGTTTTGCTCCCTTGATTATTAATTCGAGCTCTCGATCTTCACGCCATTGGGCGTTGCCTATTTGTTTGATTCCTTACGTAATAGCTGAGCTGGTTATCTTCTCCTGCACGAGGTTTTCGTGTTTGTCTGACTTCCTTTTTAGCAAGTACGTCTCTTTAAGCCACATCCACAACATTCTCCTGCCAAGTGTGTGTGTGTGTGTGTATTTCTGTGTGTCAGACGTATTTCTGTGCCCTGGTTTTCCTTCTCCTCAACTCCTGTAAATAAAACATGATTTAAGTCTTGCTGTGCCTGAGGAGTGTGTGCTTCTGTTGAACGCTTGTTAGCGTGCCAGAAAAACAGCACAGCAGTACAGTAAGGCCAGCTTTTAGAGAGGCAGCCATCACACATTCTTTAGGAGCTCCACAGTGCAATTCCTGCCTCCTCAAGCACAGCTATGACTGAAAACACACACACACTCAGAATTCTGCAGTAAGCCTGTACTTGTAGTTCACTGGTGTTGAAGTGTGTCTTTTTAGGACAGCTGTGGCCAAGGAAGGAAATGCTGATGCTAAGCACGGTCAAATTTCGGTTCCTCTGCCCCCTAAAAGCCTGAAAATGAAAGATAATGCAGTGACTAATTCCTGATGAAATATGTTCCTTCCGTTTTAGATGCTGAAAAATTCTCCTTGTATCTGGTGTTAACGTGGTTATTTTCAGCAGAAACACTAAGCCCTGATAAAGGAACACAGATAAGATTCATATATTTTCAAGCTGCTTTAGATATTTATTTTAGCCGTTAGCCTTAATACATTACTCACAATATAGTAATTGCAGTTACAGTGGCGCTTGAAAGTTTGTGAACCCTTGAAAATGGTCTATACATCTCAATAAATATGACCCAGAACATCATAAGATTTTCACACAAGTCTTAAAAGTAGACAAACAGACCCCCAGTGAAACAAATCAGACAAATATATAATTATCCTTGATCTTTTATTGATTTTGAGAAATGATCCAATATTCCATAGCTGTGAGTGGCAAAAAGTATGTGAGCCTCTAGAATGATCAGTGAATTTGAAGGTGAGATTGGAGTCAGGTGATTTCAATCACTGGGATGACAATCAGGTTTGAGTGAGCACCCGGTTTCATTTAAAAAAAAAAAAAAAAAAAGTCTGATCTTCACAATACAGTGTTGATGCTCATCAGGCTGGAAACAGTTACAAAAGCATCTCTAAAGAGCTTGGACTCCACCAATCCACAGTCCGAGAGATTGTGTACAAATGGAGGAAATTCAAGACCGTTGTTACCGTGCCCGGGAGTGCTCAAGCTAAAGATCACCCTAAGAGCAAGACGTGTAATAGTCTGTGAGGTAGTAAAGGAACACGGGGTAACATTTACACAACTAACGGTCTATCTCTCATTGGCTGATGTTAATGTTCTTGAGTCCACCATCAGGAGAACACTGAACAACATTGATGTGCATGGCAGGGTTGCAAGGAGAAAGCCACTGCTCCATAAAAAGAACATGGCTGCACATCTGCAGTTTGCTAAAGCTCACATGGACGAGCCAGAAGGCTTCTTTAAAAAGGTTTTGTGGATGGATTAGACAAAAATAGAATTTTTGGTTTAAATGAGAAGTGTTCGGAGAAAGGAAAACGCCGCATTCCAGCATAAGAACCTTTTCCCATCTGTGAAACATGCTGGTGGTAGTATCATGGTTTGGGCCTGTTTTGCTGCATCTGAGCCAGGACAGCTTGCCATCATTGATGGAACAATACATTCTGAATTATAACAGCGAAGTCTAAAGGAAAATGTCAGGACATCTGTCCATGAACTGAATCTCAAGATGGCTTCGTCTGTGCCATGTTGTACTATCAAACACTGAGGCGCAGCACCATGTTATGTAGCATGTAAATGATGAAGACACTCCCATCTCGGCAACTTCTACAGAGATCTCTTATACCATGCGAACTGGCGATAAATATCATCGTCAAATCACAGGTTTATATTATTGTGCTCATTCATTAATACGTTATATATCGAATGTTTCTGCAGTAACAACCCCTTCACATGGTGGACGCTCCACGTAATTAAGACTAATACTACAGGGACTCGTTTCTTATTTTACAATAACAACAAAAAACAAGCTTTCCGCTTTGAGACGTCCGTTTCTGCTTTGCGCTTGACTGTGCACGAGGCCGTTTTTACTCCTGCGCGGGCAGTAATTGAAGATCACGAAGCAAAGGGAAAGAGCACAGCTGATGTGACCGCTATTTAATAACACCATTCTTTCATTTGATTGATTTTCCTCCAGAAGGAAGAGAGCACTGCTTGATCTTTTGTTTTCTGTGGTCATGCGTTTT
>JAFFST010044796.1:3236-16568 GCA_022414735.1 Noturus placidus | reverse complement strand
TATTTGTTGAAAAAGTTTGAAATATCCAATAACTGTCATTCCACTTCATGATTGTGTCCCACCTGTTGTTAATTCTTCACAAAAAATTACAGTTTTATATCTTTATGTTTGAGGCCTGAAATGTGGCAAAATGTTAGAAACCGATGCTTGATGGCTTGAATTCAAAACTAAACTAAAACCTTTTAGTTTTTAATAACCTTTCATTTGTACTAATAAAGGATGTGTGGTTGGTGTCTTTTTTTATGGACATTAGTCTACTTGACAACAATGAAGCACAGTCTTGCTGGTTACGGAGTTGTGGCATGAATTGTAAACAAGGTCGCATAGAACTGCAACATCCAGTATGAATTCTGCGTAATTCTCGACTCTTTGTGCATGTTTTCAGATGTCATGTTTTTTTCTGAAGATCACCAGGCTTGGGGCAGTCTTGACTGCGTCGTCACTCTACATGTGTTACAGCTCTGAAGGCGTTCAGAATCGCATCTGATCCCTCGAGACGAGTCTGTCATACATGTCATGTTATAATTCCATCTGTTGGCTGTCTGTCTGTTCCTCATGGGACCAAGGTGCCGTACATGAGGCACCAGCCTTAACTTGTATCTGAGTGCTGTAACAGATCTGACAGCTGATATAAAAAATACAAATCTGTCTCATTAACTAACGCAGCACTAACAGTGAGACTCGAGCTTGACTAAGAGATAGAGGAACCATTACTGTCTAGCCTAAATCATGAGGTTAACTTATTTCAGAGTTTCGATTTAAAAAAAAAATGTTTATTGGATCAGTCCGTAAAGGACAAGGCACATGGTGGGAAAAGGAATAATAAAATAACTCAACCCTTGGCACTCTGTGTATATAGTTCACGTCACGTTTGCCACGGAAAAGATCAGATCCTTGTAATAGTTGTAGTTCCTCTTTAAAGGCAGTTTACGCACATGTCTGTGCCACATCTTCTCACCACTCCTGACTTCGTCCATTGTACACACTTTAACCAAGTTAACTAAATAGTACACAGATATAGTCTAGCAATGTGCTACGTTGACTTTTACAAAACTCCTAACCGTCTGAGGACCTGCACTTTGATCAAGACGATATTTCACAGCCATCTGTGACCCTAGAGATCTCTGGGAGGAAGGGATGCTTGTGATTGACAAGGGGGAGAGGGGGGAGAGGAGAGAGGGAGGGAGAGAGAGGAGGCTGGTAAGGGAATGATGGATCATCAAGGTTATAATGTAGGTGAGAACAGGAACTAACTTCCACAACATTAACTCTAACTAAGTGTGCAATGTCTTGTACATTAATAAATTCAATTTCGATTGGAGATTAAACCTAGAGCTGAAGGAAGAGGGTTGGTGACCTAATAGTGTTACGTATACATGAAATAGGTGACACGCTGGCTGACTCACATTTTTTGTGTAATTGTTGGTTTTTAATATTGCGCAACAGATCACATTCCTCAGTGAAAATATGTTCATCATTATTTTTAGTCAGATTGCGACATGTCTTTTCCTGTGTGTGTGTATGTGTGTGTGTGTGTGTGTGTGTGTGTCGATCCTGCAGAAGCACGATCAAGGACAGGTCCTGCTGGATGCAGTTTTTAAGCACCTGGAGCTGACTGAGAGAGATTATTTCGGGCTGTACCTGGCCGACGAGTCCTCCGACAGTCCGGTGAGTTCAGAGGTCAAACTCAAGCTTAAGCTAAGCAGCCCCAACCCCGACTTTTCACAGTGGGATCAGTTTAAGCTGGTATAGTAACCTAGCCTACATTTCAGAATGGAAGTCACTATAATTTTACAGGCAGATTTATTCATATACCCATGCCTCAGTGAGCGTGCTGTTTTCCACATAATAAGCACAATGCTGAGAACGTGCTACTTAAACACAACCAGGAGCTCACCGTATAAGAAGGCAGACGATCGATTTGATGTTCAAAAGCTGCCGGCTCAAGAAATACTGTAGTGCCGCACCTCAAACTCCTCCAGCGCGATAGATCATGATGTTGGACCAATGCGTCGTTATTGAGTCCTCCCCCTCTTGTTGTCTTTTACAGAGGTGGCTGGATCCAAACAAACCCATCAGGAAGCAATTAAAAAGTAAGTATGTTGAAATATGGCGCTTGATCACGAAGCCGCTCGGTGTGAGGCGTGTAGTGATGCGCTTGTCGACACGTTCATGTCGTTTCTTCTTTGTCCAGGGGGATCTCCTCATCATCTGAACTTCCGGGTGAAGTTTTTTGTGAGTGACCCCAGCAAACTTCAGGAAGAGTACACACGGTATGTGTAATTCGCCATCCACAGGGTTTGCCTGGGTTTTCAGTGGGCTTAGGTGCTGTCTGGGTTCCTGCTGCTGGTATTTGTGGGGTTTGTAATTATTTGAAGGAAATTTTAAGTTCTTTAAAGTGAAGTTGTTTTCCACCATTATCCTTCGCATTCTTGTGAAGGAAAGCTGGTAACACGTATAGTACTTATAGTCAAAAATCTATTCATTTCACCAAGTAACTATTATGAGCTTTAATGAAAGTATATGTGGATTACTTTAAGAATAAACATGCTGAAATGCATATGTAATTCTGTCAAAATGCAGCCAGACGATATAAAGGAGACAGATGGAGAATGTCTTGATTAATTTCAACATTTGCCCTGAGATTCCTTTTTTTTTTTTTGTTGAGAAATTGGAGATATATATGTTATAAACTTCTTTAGTTCTAATCTGCGGTCACTATTGTTAACATCCACATGAATTACTCCAGAGCAAAAAACAAAAGTTTATACTACATTCATCCTTTGTTGAGGTTTACCTTATGGTCGGCCTTATCTACCATCCCGAGCCGACGGTTACAGCGGAATTTCCAGTCAGCTGTTTGTCTTGATTAGTGATCTGTCACACACCAATCACCAAAACGTCCGTCTAAACACTGAGTGTTAATGGGCAGCTCATACCTGTTGCCAGCTGACCTCACTGTTTGAGATCAAGCCACCACTCTGGGTTTTTTAACAGTCATTCTGACATGTTGTCTAAAAGCCTTTTTCAGTTGGTGCTCCGTGAGACCACTTGGGAGCTTAAGGCTTTCCGTATTAGGGACCTTGCATTCGTTATCTTTCACAACACACAGATCGAGGGCTGGGCGATTTATCAATATAATACTGATATCGTGATATTTATGATTTTAATAATGACAAATTAAATAGTACCGAATGGATGCCGCTGATTTGATGTAATTATTAATTTTTTTTTTTTAATGATCTTTGTCTATGTAGGCCTTAAAGAAAACATTTGTTTGTTTGTTTGTTTGTTTTTTTGTTCATTTTTCTTCTGTTCTGTGGACAGTTTGTTAGCTACATTATATATTTAGCGCATCGTGCATCATAGAAATGTACTCAAGTATCCTGATATATTTATCGCCCAGCCCTACCCAAGCCACAATCAAGATTGTATTTAATTGTAATTCGTGCAAATTAGAAGCATGCCTAATTACCCCCCAACCTGCCCCCTCCCCCCCAACCGACACCGCTCCTTTTAACGTAGCCCTTGCATTGACATGCTGCTGTTATGTGTAATTATTATAATAACATTGTCTGAAAGGTGTCCAAATCCCACCGGTGCTTAAACATCGTCTTTCAGGCAAACCGAGGGAGCAAAATGAGCGAGTTTTGATCTCCTGCATCATAAATCGAATATGTATTGGAGCCCCGCCGGGGCCATGTGTGTGCGGAGTTTGCATGTTCTCCCCGTGTGTCGGGGGTTTCCTCCGGGTACTCCGGTTTCCTCCCCCAGTCCAAAGACATGCATGGTAGTCTGATTGGCGTGTCTAAAGTGTCCGTAGTGTATGAATGGGTGTGCGAGTGTGTGTGTGATTGTGCCCTGCGATGGACTGGCACCCTGTCCAGGGTGTACCCCGCCTTGTGCCCGATGCCTCCTGGGTTGAGCTCCAGGTTTCCCCGTGACCCTGAAAAGGAGTAAGCGGTTGAAGATGGATGGATGGATGGACTGTGAATTCTGAAATTCTGAATTCTCTCTCTCTCTCTCTCTCGCTCGCTGTGCGTCTGTCTCTCTCACTCTTCACTCCACAGGTACCAGTATTTTTTGCAGATCAAGCAGGACATACTTAGTGGGAGGTGAGCAGCCTGTACATCTTTCATATACAAACCATAAATGAAAGAAAAAAAATGAAAAGTAGTTGGGTGAATTAACAGAGTGTGTATTGTGTGCTTTAGACTGCCCTGTCCGCACAACACTGCCGCACTACTGGCCTCCTACGCTGCTCAGTGTGAGTATACACAGATCTCAGACTGACGCCGTTTAAATCCGTAATCCGCACACTATCAAGTGCGTATAGATAACTGTAGATTAAAGAACACTGACCAATTCAGACTTCCAGCGTGCAGTTTACTTAGTATATACTTGTGTTTGTGTAGAGATGGGAGGAAATGATTCACAATATGACTTCAGGCTTTGCCATCTGGTTTTACGAACACCGCCTTTTTCGTGCTGTAATGCTCCAAGCAAGACAGAAATCATCCATAACGGGTTAGCATAGCTAAGATGCTTGGATCCTCGATTCACCTGTACTGCAGCTCATCTGTGATTGGACACATCTGTTTGAATTAATAACTAGAACAGGAAAAGGTGCTAGTGATTTAAGTAAGGGATAACACGCGACAGTCCCTGTTGTTGTACGGAAATAACGCACACCAGTAGGGGGAGATGTGGCGCAACGCGCAAGCGAATTTTCTTTCATTTCATATAACAGCGTGGTCCAGAGTCTTTTATTCCACAGCAGTGTGTCAGTGATGGCAGTGTTTCATTTCTTTATGTATGAAATGGTACGTGCTTTAACAGTTTATTCTTCAATTTTTTGTTAGTTTCCAAGAGACAAGTTCCTGTTCTCTCATGTAGCCATGAAACATTCTTTCCCTCACCAGTCTCTCTCTTTCCCTCTCTCTCGGTCTCTCCTCTTTCTCTATATATCTCTCTCTGTGTCTTTCCTGTATTTGTCTCTCTCTGTCTCTCCTTTCTCTCTGTCTCTCCTCTCTCTGTGTCTCTCCGTCTCTCCTCTCCCTCTCTGTCTCGTCTCTCTCTCTGTGTCTCTCCTCTTTCTCTGTCTCTCTTCTTTGTGTCTTTCCTCTATCTGTCTCTCCTCGCTCTCTTTCTGTCTCTCCTCTCTCTGTCTCAGCTCTCTTTCTGTCTCTCCTCTCTGTGTCTCTCCTCTCTCTCTGTCTTTCCTCTATCTGTCTCTCCTCTCTCTCTTTCTGTCTCTACTCTCTGTGTCTCTCGGTCTCTCCTCTTTCTGTCTCTCTCTGACTCTCTTTTCTCTCTGTCTCCTCTGTCTCTCCTCTTCTCTTTGTTTCTCCTCTCTCTCTCTGTCCCTGCCCCTCTCTCTCTCTCTCTTTGTCTCACTCTCTACCTCTCACTCTGTCTTTCTTTCTGTCTCTCTCTCTGTCTCAGCTCTCTCTTTCTTTCTCTCCTCTCTGTGTCTCTCGGTCTCTCCTCTTTCTGTCTCTCTCTCTGACTCTCCTTTCTCTCTGTCTCCTCTGTCTCTGTCTCTCCTCTTTCTCTTTGTTTCTCCTCTCTCTCTGTCCCCCCCTCTCTCTTTCTCACTCTCTGCCTCTCACTCTCTCTCTCTCTCTCTCTCTCTCTCTCTCTCTCTCTCTCTCTCTCTCAAAAGAAAATTGCAGCTTGTCATTTTACCAAGAAACCGGAAAGAGTCAACTCTCTCTCCTGAATATTCTCCTGTGCCGTTAAACATTGCAAAGCACTATGACTGTTAGAAAGCGCTTACAATTGACACTCCTTTCAAAATTATTTTTTTTTAAGTTTAATTGTGAAGCCATTCAAGTCCCAGTAAATGAGCTGTTGCTGTAGAAACAATAACGTACCAGAACGTGTGCTTTAATATTAACCTGTTGTTCATGTTCCAGCCAGAAGTACTGTCCGAGTCGTGCTGTTATACAAAAATAATTCAAACCAATCAGATTCGAGACTTCAAGCTGATGCTGTGATATAATACAGTAGAGCATATTATTGTTGTAGCTGTTGGTTGATGGTGATTGTTGAACGATGAAGTCATTGTGGTTGCACACGAGAATAGCATTTAACGTGAGTTTGGCATCGTACACGCGATCCACCGGAAAAGCAAAAAAGGAAATTCTGAAACCAGGCCACTGTTCGAAAACCTCCCAAGTTCTTACGTGTCCCTTGTGAAAAGTGCAGCAGATCTGGGCCAGCGCAGCACATTCCAGCGGTGCAGAGCCTCGACGCTTAACAAGCTGGAGCTTGTAAAACTTCGAGATGTACTCTCACAGTACGGCTCCTGAAACACCACATTAACCAGACCAGGCCGATTCAGCCGAGCGCGTGTGTGTAAGAGGGGGCGAGGGTGGGGGAGGGGTCTGTGTTGGTCCCCTCATCACCAGATTGACCTCAATAGTCATGACTCGGACAGATGCTCTTGAAGGGTTGAATGTGTGTTTAAGGCGATACATAGGACCACGGGGATGTAAACCAGCACGCCAGCTTTCCGTATCCCCTGAATGGATAGCATTCTGATTCATAGCTGGAACATTGCATTGCTCACTAACTCCTGTAGTTGTGTTGAATGAATCTTAATCGATCCTCGGGGGTGAGTGCTTAAGCACTTTTCTGGACAGCTAAGTACAAGGCAATTTCCTCTGCTGTCTAATCTCAGAACCCAGCCAATTGTAAAATATATCGGATTTATTCTACATTAAAGCTCTCCCTCACTGCACCGGGTTTCTGCCGTATTGATACAGATATAAATGCATGTTCAAATGCACTATATAATTGACTATAATAGTCATTGAGGTTATGATTTAAGATGTGTAGCAAGCACTAGCACTGATTTATTTATTTTAATAAATGACAAAGTATTAACAATGCACTAACTAAATTTTGTTGACGAAAAATCTAGAAAGAATAGTTCTAGTGTTTCAAATAATCCAGTTGCAGTCAATAGCGTCAGGGATTGAGCTGCGTGAGCTGAAGCCGAACAGTGAACGAAAAGCGGTAAACCGAAGCGCTTTAATTAACTCGTTCAAACACATCCTATACACACATGAGATTAATCAGACATGTGCACAACATACACCTAATATTACTGGGTGGCTGTGGCTAATATTACTGGGCGGCTGGGCGGCTGTGGCTCAGTCGGTAGAGCGGGTTGTCCACTAATCCACTAACCGTGGGGTTAGCGGTTCGAATCCCGGCCCGGGTGATCCCATGCCGAAGTGTCCTTGGGCAAGACACTGAACCCTAAGTTGCCCCCAATGGCAAGCTAGCACCTTGCATGCAGCTCTGCTACCATTGGTGTGTGAATGTGTCTCATTTGTAAGTTGCTTGTAAATGTAAAAATGATATTTCTGTAAAGCTGCTTTGAGACAATGTCCATTGTAAAAAGCGCTATACAAATTGATAAATTATTATTATTAAATTATTATTACATCTCGCTTCTGCACAAAGTGACACGAGTGAAGGAGAACTTAAGTGAGGCGCTAGGTAGAACGGTAGGTCACATTGTGAATACGCTGTTTCTGTAACAACGCACTAAAACACGCACAAGCAATCGTGTGTTACAGTAGTGTACTCTTTGTTCTGTTATTTCCGGAGAGCAGGTTTTCACAGCTAGGGCAGGTCTCCACATAGTTTTATTGAGACGTGTTCAAGTTAACTTAAAATTTGTGAATACAGTGAAATCTCGTTACTATGCCACCTGTCGGGACCGAGCAAGAGTGGCATAGTAGCGAGAGTGGCATAGTAACGAGGGTTTGTAAAAACGGCTTTATTTTCTCAAGTTATCAGTCCAAAACTCTCATTATGGGCTGAATTTGAAAAAAAAAATGATGTCACTGTTGTGCGAGTGCCTGCGTGTCTGTGTGTGCTCGCGCTTTTGTGTGTCTCCTTTGAGCTAGGGTTGCAGGCTTGTCGCTGTGTGTGTTGTGATTGGCTTGTTGTAGTTGGCGTCGGGGAGAAGCATCACGTGTTTGACTTTGACACAGTCTGACTATGCGCGTACGAATTGAGTTATGTCGTGCGCAGCTGGACTGTAGTTCGTCGCTTCGCCTTTGGGCCGCGAGTGTGATAATCGAGCATTGCGCAGAAATACAGACTTTTCACAACTCGTGCCTTTTAACAGTCACAATAGTGGCATAGTAGCGAGAGTAGTGGGTGGCATAGTAAATTTAGTTATTGATCTTTGTATTGAATTTTGTCGGGACCGAGCAAAAGTGGTATAATAGCGAGAGTGGCATAGTAGCGAGGTGGCATAGTAACGAGATTTGACTGTATTTGGTTTTATTTTTCATAGAGATGCACCAGTTCTAAATTTCTCAGCCGATACCGATTACAGATTATTCCAAGTGATATCGGCCGATACTGATAGTTCTGCCTTTTATAGTTCTTCTATGCCTTCTTTTAATTAATAATCATTAATTCCACAATTCTGAAAGAAATGCAAATAAAAACTTGATTCTCTCCATTTCACTGGGCTTTTAAAACTAAATTCTGAAGATTAAAGTAAGATTTCTGAATTTATTGAAGGTTATTAATTCATTTTAACAATGACTACGTTTACATGGACAGCAGTAATCTAATTATTGACCTTACTCTGATTAAGATAATAATGTGATTAAGGTGTTTACATGAGTCACTTTTAGAATACTCCTGTCATGTGCCCGTTTTACATATTATAGATCGTAATTAGATTAACAGCCCGTGTCATTACATCACCGCGCCACGCCGTCTGACGTCCCTCCAGAATTTCACGTATCAACATACAGCTCGTCTTCCTTATTTTACCTTATACAGTTTTGGGTGTTTTTATTTATTTATTTATTTTTTTACGAACGCTTTAAGTGCAGTTAATTATTTGTCAAGCTGTATGTGCTAATAAGACAACTGCTTGACGCCGTGGGCTGCGTCTCAAACCGTGTACTTACCGCTACATAGTAGCCGAGATGCATATATTTTTCCCCACTACAGGCCTATAGTAGGGAAGTACGCGGTTTGGGAGGCGGCTGAACTCTCTTGTTCAACATAAATGTTGAGAACTGCCGTGTGTGATCGTGTCCCGTCACAAAATGCGGTGAAAACTCTCACATGACGTTCATAATGTGATTAAAGTGTTTACATGTCTGTAATACACTTCCATAATGAGATAAAACAGGAGTTTCCATAAAACAGTAGTGCGCCATCTGTCTTAATTTGATTAGAGCTTAATTAGATTATGACCTTAATTAGATTAAGGTAAGTAAAAATTGCTGTTTACATGGTAGTTTCTTAAAGTATCGTCTTAATCGGGTTAAGAGTGGATTATTGTTGTCCATGTAAACACAGCTAATGACTGAATTGTAAAAATCCTCCTGTTAGTCTCACATTCACTCTCCACATACACAAGCATTTCTACTTCATCACTGAACATTAAACTGGTCATATATAATATCAACTTTTTTTTTTTACTCTACACATATTTCTCGGTGATATATATATATATATATATATATATATATATATATATATATATATATATATATATATATTGTATATATACTTTTTTTGTTTAACTCATCTTCATTTAAATCTTTCAGCAGTGTACTGGTGCTTTATTTCAGCTCGAGCGTGGCAAAAAAAATTGACTCGACGCCAAAACTCCCGCTTCACTGCTGCAGCGTGATTACACACTGCAGTTTTATCATCAATCCACAAAAGAGACAGCTTCTTTACACACAGCGCGTGTTTTCCCGCCCTCTTTTGATTGACAGGATATAATCAGCCCTGATCATCGGATGTTTTTAAACTATCGGCCGATAGCCCATACCGGGAGAAATTAAGATGCAAGTTTTTCTGCATCTTCTCGTCAACTAAAATGCCGTTGACAAAGATTCAATGCCTTTTCAGTCCGAGTGAAATTGACTGAAATGAATAAATATGTCATGATGAAATACTGACTATCAGAAGACAAAAACAATTTTTTGATGTTCCAGTTACAATGTCTGAATATTCTTGGGCATGGAAAGGTCATTGCGCTGTTGGAAGGGTGTCCTTGCTGTTATGTTATCATTATATCAGTGGCATAAAACGTTTTCAGTCAAGTGGTTTTTTTCTTGCCGTTCCTTTCATCAGAATGAAATGTCATTTCTCCAGAATTATGGTGCAGCACAGAACAGCATACAAGATTTACAGAAAGTGCTACACAGCAGTGTGAGACAAGCTCTGGACAGTAAATGAACAGAGCAATAGAACAGGACAGGAAATACACAGGAGTGTAGAAGTGTAGAGGCAGTACTGGCAGCAAAAATGAGTTCCCAAGGTTAGGGTCGGTTTTTGTAGATAGAACATTATTTAAAGGAAATAATAAAGATCGTTAAAAGCAACTTGTGGTGATGTGAAGATTTGATTTGTGTCGTGTGTTGTTGTTGTTGTTGCTTAGCTGAGCTAGGGGACTACAAGGAGGCGGAGAACCCACCCAGCTACCTTTCTGAGTTCTGCTTTATCTCCAACCAGCCTCAGGGCTTTGAGAAAGAAGTGGCCAAGCATCACCAGCAGCACAGGTTAGTGACATTCCCTCAATCTGTTGCCTCTTGTGTGTATGGAAGAGTCTATGTTGATTTATAGCATGGTGTTAAATCCTGGTGTTCGTTTCCTGCCCTGCTTCTGTTCTTTGCTGATCCAGTGCCGTGGATCAGGACAGTGAGCCTGTTGTGTTGCGCCGCATATTCAATCACAGATCACACGCTTCCGAAAGACTCACGAGCTCTCGCTAACTCGCTCGGTTTTCACGTGTGCCCCCCCCCCCCCCCCCCTCTGTCTCCTCCACGTACACAGCGGACTAAGCCCGGCCGAGTCCGAGTTCAATTACCTAAACACGGCTCGTACGCTGGAGCTCTACGGAGTGGAGCTGCACTATGCAAGGGTAAGACAATCCAAGATTCACACACATCTACAGTACTGCACACAAGTCTTAGGCACATGTAAAGAAATGCTGTAGAGTAAAGATGTCTTCAAAAAGAATTTAATTAAATGCTTCTTCATTTAAAAAAAAAAAAGTAGAGAGCAGTAAACAGTAATAAATGAAACAAAGGCAACATTTGGTGTGGTGACCCTTTGCTTTAAAGGGGGGAAAAAAAAGAAAATAATAGTATTCTCCGGTTCAATTAGTGCAGTTTTATAAGGAAATAAGCTTTAAAAGTTTTATTGAGCATCTTCGAGAACCAGACACGGTTCTTCTGGAGACTTTGACTGTTATATTCGATTCTTATTTTTGCAGAAGAATCCAGCAGCCTTCATTCTGTTTTTTTGGGGGGGGTTTTGGATGAAAAGTGTCGCTTACCACTTAATGCGCTGCTTTCTTTACTGACATACACACATTTCTCTGTAACATTTCATTTTGTGCTGGAAAACTAATGTTTGGAAATCTCACTCGATAATGTAGAAGTCATAAAATAAAAATCTGTACCAGTTTATACTTTAAATAAATAAATAAATACATAGGGTGCCTAAGACTTTTGCACAGTATTGTTTATATATATATATATATATATATATATATATATATATATATATATATATATATATATCCTCCATACATGTTGTTTTGTGATGTTTCCTTTCATGTTTTTCTAGTCATTTAATCCATTTTCAATCCTTTATAAGCAAAGCAGTTGATCACGTGTGGCCTTACTCGCATACCAATGAGCTGTTCTGGAGTCTTTGATATTAAAGCAAGTTGAAAAAAGCATTTTCTTGAAGGTGTGCGTCTTTAAAAGCTGTCTGGAGGAGTTGCGCATGTCTTATCGTATTGTACTGGTGTGAAGACCATCCATCAAAAGCTTTCCAGATAAATCCCTATCTCAATATCTATTTCCCCCTCTAAGCTGGGAAGTCATATCTGGAGGCATGGAGGTCTTTTATCATGTGATTATGTAATAAATGGAGTGTTGCATTCTGCAGACTCGGGGCAGGTTGTGCTTCACTGATTACTGAGGAACCCGAGGGTTTGTGTGAGCAAGAACAACTTTAATCGGAACAAAAAGAGATTTATTTATACATTTTTTGGTGCTGCAGAAATAGATGTGCGAGTGTGTGTAAGTCCATTGAACTCAACTTCCGTTGGAAAAAATGTTCTCAGTGCTTACT
Source organism: Noturus placidus (assembly GCA_022414735.1). Classification (NCBI taxonomy): domain Eukaryota; kingdom Metazoa; phylum Chordata; class Actinopteri; order Siluriformes; family Ictaluridae; genus Noturus; species Noturus placidus. The sequence continues at coordinate 4,421 of JAFFST010044796.1, read as the reverse complement.
CACTGCCATTATCCATGTGACTTTCTCAGTCTGGAGGCATTTATAGACACTCGTGAGGAAACCTTCATGTTTATTATCGATCATTCTGTTCACGGCTGATTTAGGTCAAGGATCAGTGTGACGAGCATGATGGAGTAAAAAAAAAAAAAAAATCCACCCTGGAGGAATCTTTTATAATTAATATATGATCTTCAGTGGCATCCAGGATTTATTTTGTGATGAAATTCTGAATATTCTTTTAACAGGTTAACAAGTCTCTCTCTGGCTGCGTTTGAAGTCACGTACTGTGATTGTACCTACTGCGTTCGATTCAGTACCCACTGCTCGGCTGCAGGAATGCAATTTGGATGTATTATGTCCGCCATGTTGGCATTGTCATATGACCTACAACTTAAGAAGAACCGATACTGCCTTCCGCCATTTTTGATTCGGACAGTTCGTTGCATTACGGGAAAGCACAGTGTCCATTAGTTCCCTTCCGCAGAACAGAATGTTCCCTTATTAAGCACTAGTGAAACTAATATATATATATATAATATATATCTCCATCCTCAACCACTTATCCGTAATCGGGTTGTGGGGGTAGCAGCTCCAGCAAAGAACCCCAAACTTCCTTTTCCTGAGCAACATTAACCAGCTCTGACTGGGGGATCCCGAGGCGTTCCCAGGTCAGTGTGGAAATATAGTCTTTCCACCTAGTCCTGGGTCTTCCCCGAGGTCTCCTCCCAGTTGGATGTGCCTGGAATACCTCCCTAGGGAGGCGCCCAGGGGGCATCCTTACCAGGTGCCCGAACCACCTCAACTGACTCCTTTCAATGCAAAGGAGCAGCGGCTGTACTCTGAGTTCCTCTCGGATAGCCGAGCTTCTCACCCTATCCCTAAGGGAGAGGCCAGCCACCCTCCTGAGAAAACCCATTTCGGCCGCTTGTACCCGCGATCTATTTCTCTCGGTCATTAACCAACCTTCATGACCATAGGTGAGGGTAGGAACGAAAATTGCCCGGTAGATCGAGAGTTTTGTCTTCTGGCGTAACTCTCTTTTCGTCACAACGGTACGGTAAAGCGATTGCAATACCGCCCCCGCTGCTCCGATTCTCCGGCCAATTTCACGCTCACATGTACCCTCACTCGTGAACAAGACCCCGAGGTACTTGAACTCCTTCACTTGGGTTATGTTCTCATTCC
>JAFFST010044795.1:54129-77189 GCA_022414735.1 Noturus placidus | reverse complement strand
ATTATTTATTCAATTCAATTCAATTCAATTTTATTTGTATAGCGCTTTTTACAACAGGCATTGTCTCAAAGCAGCTTTACAGGAGTAAAAACACAGTACATACACAGTAAAAGTGAGAAATTATCCCAACTGAGCAAGACATTTATGACTTTATTTTATTTAAAAATGTGGGAAAAAAATAAAAAATAAAGAATGAGTGTGTCTAAACATTTGTAGTGCATATTTAATAAAAATATTTTTGATAAACCTGTGTTGTGTTTGCAAATGTTTAATATCCATGAGAACAAATGACCCAAAGGTTAAACAATAAAGAAAAGTTTTCCAAGACATTTTGTTCATATTTACCAAGGGTGTCAAAATTAGTAAAGGGCACTGTAGCTTCATAAACTGCACATAAAGTCTGATGTGTAAAGCAACGAAGAGAGGGAAAGATTGGTGCATGACAAAGTTAGTCATTGCAAATGCGATGACATTCAGTAACTTTGTAACATTTGTATCCAGGTGAGATTCACAGTCCCTAGTTGTTGGGAGGGGTCAAGTTAGCGTCAATAATTTGTTGTATTTGTAAACTGTGATAATTTAAAATGCTTTATAAAAATTTCATCATGTATTTCAAATTATCATTCCTGTTTTTGAACAATAAGATTTCAGGTAAAGTCCTATATATGCAATTAATAAATGTCACATTTATACATTTATTGAGACAACTAACAACCAAAACAAAGAAACTAAGACAAATACACGAAAACTCTATGGCACGAAACAAGAACCTGGATACAAAAAAACAAACAACGTGACATGGAGTCATTAGTCTAAACAACGAAAGACAAAGCCCTAGTTAAAACAATGACTATATATCCACATGTGCTCATTAACAAAAATGTGGAACAGGTGTGGGAAAACATGTGACTTCTCGTGCTGCAGTGGCTGATGGGACATGGCGTCTACAGACAGACTTGGGCGGAGACAAGGAGACATAAACAAAGTCCACGTTCTAGCAAAATGTCAATGAGCCTCACTCTTGGAAAGTGCTGGTGCAGTGTGCATGCACACTGTCTCCAGGAGGAATCGTGATAAATCACCGCCCCAAGGGTGCTCCTCCCGGAGCGCCATGAAACAATTTTCCTCTTGGTGGTCATGGCCCCCTGGGTAGAATGTCCCAGACCACGCCGGAGGACCCTGTGATCTTCACTATAGAACAGGGAGGCAGAAGGGTGCCCACCGCAGAGCGAGAAAGCATGACCTTGTCCATAACCAAGCAGAGAGACTGAGCGACGACTTCAGCCGAGCAGGGGGGCTGAGCAACAACCGTAGCCGAAAAGGGGGGCTGAGCGACGACTTCAGCCGAGCAGGGAGGCTGAGCGACGACCCCAGCCGAGCAGGGGAACAGAGCAGTGTACTCGGTGGTGCAGGAAGGCAGAGTGCCGTCCTCAGCTGTGTAGAGAGGCTGAGCGACGACCTCAGCTGGACAGGGGACTGAGCGACGACCTCAGCTAAGCAGGGAGGCTGAGCGGCATCCTCAGTTGAGCATAGAGGCTGTGCCGGGGCTCCGGGGACTTGAGACTCGTCTTGGAGCCCGCAGGCCTGATCCATGATCTGGAGCTCAGGGACTTGAGCCTTGACCTGGAGCTCGGGGACTTGAGCCTTGACCGTGAGCTAGGGGATTTGAGCCTTGACCGGGAGCTCGGGGACTTGAGCTATGACCGGGAGCTCGGGGACTTGAGCCTTGACCGGGAGCTCGGGGACTTGAGCCTTGACCGGGAGCTCCGGGGCTTGAGACTGGAGCAGGAGCTCCGGGGCGTGAGGCGTGACCTGGGGTTCGGGAACGGGAGGCGTGACCTGGGGCTCGGGAACGGGAGGCGTGACCTGGGGCTCGGGAACGGGAGGCGTGACCTGGGGCTCAACGGCGTGAGACGTGACTTGGGACTCAAGGGTGTGAGACGTGACTTGGGACTCAAGGGCGTGAGACGTGATCAGGGGCTCAAGAGCGTGAGTAGTGACCTGGGGCTGAGGGACTGGGAGCTCAGGAACTGCAGACTGAACACGGAGATCAGGGACTGGAGACTGAATGTGGGGCTCAGGGCCGCACCCTCTGGCCAATGACTGGCGATTGGGTGCGGAGACCTCTAGGTGGGTCTCACTGTGGCACTCGGGGGTCACCAGGTGGACCTCTGGCTCGGACATAGAGGAAGCTTGACTGTCAGGCTTGATCATGGACAAGACTTGGCACCTAGGCTTGGATGTGACTTGGCTCTTTGGCCATGATATGGACATGCCTTGGCTCTCCGGCCTGGACGAGGTGCCCGGTATGGGGGATAACATGGCACGAGGTGGGGCCTGCAGTGACTGTTGATATATTGCCACCTGGCGCTCGAGTTCCACATTTTCCTCAATATACTGCTCTAGGAGATGACTGCTTCGAGATGGCTGGAATTTATACCGGAAACTTGGCTTTCAGGCGTGGGCACAGGTGAAGCTTGGCTTTCGGGCGTGGCTGGGGTGAAGCTTGGCTTTCAGGCATGGGCACAGGTGAAGCTTGGCTTTCCGGCGTGGGCACGGGTGAAACAGGGCTTTCAGGCATGGGCGTGGACAAAACTGGGCTTTCAGGCGTGGGCACGTAAACAGCAGGCTTGGGCGGATGTGGAGTTTATTTTTCCGTTTTACCATAATTTTGATGGTTCATCCCCTCATAGTGTATGTGGAAAGGTAGATCGAACTTATCCTCCGCGTTAGCGCCCTTCAGAAGATAATCCAGGGCGTAGCCCTGTTCTGAATCTCCAAACTCCAATAAAAACAGGCTCATGAATCTCCTTCTATTCTCCAGTTCTACTGGTTGTGTGGCTGCCAACCGTTGTGCCCAGCTGCGAGCTGGGCCAACAAACCGGGACACCGTGAACCTAATCTATTCGCCTTCTTTGGGCTTAGTGTACGGAAAACTTGAAAAAATATTCCTGACGGTCTCTCAAAAAATAGTCCGGATAGCCGAAAAGACCATCAAACCTGTCCGGAAGCGCCACGAAAATTTCCTGGGGAAACTGCATGGAATCCACCGCGGGGATGTTGGGCTTGGATCTTCTGGGGTTTGTGTCTTCTCCTCTTTAGCGCTGCATCCATGGTGATGCGGGATGACCTGGTGCGTCTGCTGCTTCCAGATATCGGTCTGTCACAACGTGGATTGAGGAAGAGGCGGAAGCAGGCACAGACTTGCGTTTTAACATTTATTGAGACAACTAACAACCAAAACAAAGACACTAAGACAAATGCATGAAACCTCTATGGCACGAAACCTGGATACAAGAAACAAACAACGTGACATGGAGACATTAGTCTAAACAACGAAAGACAAAGCCATAGTGAAAACAATGACTATATATACCCTTGTGTGCTCATTAACAAAAACGTAGAACAGGTGTGGGAAAACAGAGTCTACAGTCTAAAGTCTACAGACAGACTTGGGCGGAGACAAGAAACAAAACAAAACATAAACAAAGTCCACGTTCTGGCGAAATGTCAATGAGCCTCGCTCTCAGAAAGCGCTAGGGCAGTGTGCATGCGCACTGTCTCCAGGAGTAATCGTGACAATAAAAGCCATCAAAACATTTGAGTAAATAATATAGACACATAGGATCCAAACATGTTCTTAAGTTGCATGCTCAGGAGCTAACATTATACCCGTTGTGGTTTTTATTTGTTTACTTTATAGATAATACTGATATGATTTACAAGTGAAACAGCTGCAATGTTCACTATCATGGACGTTCCTCATTATGGAAGTAATGACCAAGAGTATGATTGTGTCCATTACTGTTCAAAAGTGTCCATGTCATTTGTGTTTAAAAAAAAATAATAATAAAAAATTATATATATATATATATATATATATATATATATATATATATATATATATATATATATATATTTACTTTTACATGTATTTTTCAAAACGTTATTGTCTACTCTAGCAGACAGCATGCATTCAAATGAAGAATCAGTGTCCAATCCAGTGGCTGTTATGCAGTTATTCAACTGAAATCATTGCAATAGGCAGAACATGGCTTTGGAAAAGCTGTCCACTGTAGTGACCACTATGCATGAAAGGATGAAGCAACTTTTTAATTTTTTCCCATTACATGTTTTCTTGTGTTTCTCTCTGGCTTGAGTAAAATTAAGTAACACTTTGGTGTAAAAATGCATAAGAGTAGGCCAAAAGCAGATGACAAAATTGCAAATATTTCTACAGCTACTGTATACTTTCCAGGAGAGCTGACATAAGCTGGAATGAAGGTGATCCAAACTGCACAGAATATAAGCAAACTAAATGTGATGAATTTTGCTTCATTAAAATTATCAGGTAGCTTTCTGGCTAAAAAGGCCAGGACCAAACAAACTATGGCAAGAAGGCCAATGTACCCTAGAACGGCATAAAATGCAGCATCTGAGCCTGTGTTACATTCTAAAAATATTTTTTTACTGCGTTGCTCAAATACTTTATCTGGGAATGGTGGTGCAACATTTAGCCAAAGAATACAAATAACTATTTGAACTGCAGTGCATAAACACACAATGACCCTTTGTTGAAGTGGCCCAAACTTTCCTGCCACATTGTTCCCAGGTAATGTTGCTCTGAAGGCAGTTACCACAACTATAGTTTTCCCCAAGATACAGGAAATGCAGAGGGCAAAGGTGATACCAAATGCTGTGTGACGCAACATGCATGACCAGACTGTGGGCTCACCAATGAATGTGAGAGGACAGAGGAAGCAAAATATTAGAGAAAGAAGTAAAAGTAAGCTCAGCTCTGAGTTATTTGCTTTTACTATTGGTGTGTCTCTAAAGTGTATGAACACCAACATAGTAGAAAATGCTAAAGAGGCACCAAATAATGACACAGCTATTAGAATAATCCCCATTGTTTCAGTGTATGATAGAAACTCTGTTATTTTCATGATGCAGTTATCTTTTCTTTCATTAGACCAATACTCTTCAGGACAGGTGATACAATCTGCTGCTCCTAAAGTAGAAAAAAATAATGTTTTGAAATGCTTGATTAATAAATATGCATTATTTAAGCAATATTAATTCAACATTGTTTTACCTGTTGTGTTTGATATAGAGCCATCAGTGCATGGTATACAATCAAAACAGCACAGAGGCAATCCTCTAATTTGTGCTTTCCTTGTGCCTTGTGGACAGACTTCAGAGCAAACAGCTTTTGGAGTCTGATATAGTAGAGCAGAGTAGATATGTTGGATGAGTAATGGAATTAAAGAAAAATGTGCTTTTAATTATAATATGCTTATACTACCAGATTTCCTGTTCTCCAGACAATCCTGTCTTCATTAATCACAAGTTCATATTTTCCATTTGCAGAGGTGCTGAAATGGCCAACTCCAATATGCTGCACTTGTCCTTCTCTCAGCTGCCAGTTTATGACTTCATATGAAGCAGGGGGGTCTCCGTTCTTGTCAAAGAACACTACCTCTCCAAATGCATCCACAAAATTTACTTTTTTTAATTGCTCACTAACCTTGGGAACAAGAAGGGCAAAAGCGTTACCAATATGCTTAAAATTATGAAATTGAAATGTAAATAAAATTGCTTAGCTCACCAGTTTTGGGGTTATCTGTAACACGGAAAGACACAGTTTCGAGACATTGGTTCCAGACTCTTCACAAAATATTACCTGGTGTAATGCATGTGCAATTGCATATACTGCTTGATAGACATTATATGCCACTCTAAGCTGTGTGACATCAAAGAATTTGTTTGAATAATCCACTTTTTCTGATCCTGAGCATATTTTTGGGGTATTAATGATTGAAGATGGAGGCCTACAGCCCACCAGTGTTTCCCAGAAGTCACTAACAAAACCAGACTCGGAATCATTATAAGGGCTGATATCTTTGAGAACTGGTGCCAGTTTGGGCATGGCCATCTTTCTAACCACAAATCCTATAGTTCCTCCAAAAGATTTGAACATTTCTGGAGTGGATGGTCTGTCTGCAGTTATCCAGGCTTCACTTGCAATCCACTGTATTCCTGTAATGTTCTGTTTTACCACTTCTGTCATTAAAGGATAGAAATCACCCTCTGGCACAAATGCAAGAATCACTTTGACAGTTGATTGCTTTATCAGTTCAACAACTTCAAGGATTTTACTTCGGGGATATGTTCGCAGAATTGTGCCGACAAATGCAATACAAGCTCCAAGTGCCTGCACTTCTTTTGTGAATGCTGATATCCCATTTCGTCCATAATCATTGTCAGATTGTAAAACTCCAATCCATGTCCATCCAAACCGTTTGACAAGGAAAGCCAAAGCCTTTGCCTGGTAATAGTCACTTGGTATCGTTCGGAAAAATGTAGGATATTTATTTTTGTCACTTAAACATGCACATGTTGAAAAGTAACTCACCTGTTCAGACAAACAGCATACAGTGTTGTATGAAAACAAATGCATTTTCACATTTAAAATACTTTTTTTTTTACAATTTGTTTAAATGTTTGTTATTACCACTGGTACTCTGAATGGTCCAAGTGCCCCAGCCACAGCTAATGACTGGGTGGATCCAGATTCAGCTACAATAGCAGATATGGGAGATGGATAACACTGAGCTGAAGATTTATTTTGCTCTGACATGCTCACCAGAGTGAGGGCAGATCGCAAAACATTAGTAGGAGAGGCACAAGAGTCTAAAATCGTATATCCTAGTGTGATGTTAGGAAGCAAATTACCATCTCTGTTTATTTCTTCTATTGCAAACATCATGGTTCTAGTCCAGCGAAATGCTCGTAAGTCAAATCTGTGATGAATGTCAGAGAACGGTAGAGAAACAAAGCTAAGTGAAACAAAACAATGAACAATAAATAAGCACTGAACTATATTTCCCTTCATTTTCAGTGTGGATATTTTTTTTTAACTCACCCTTTACATTCAGCTTTAGGCGGTTTGTTTTCAAATGAAACAAGAATATTCTCCTGTTTGTTAAAAATAGGGAAAATTCCACCTATCATAATGTCTCCTTCCTTAAACATGTCTTGCATGTCAAACTTACCCAGCAGCTGACATGCAAGCGCTGTTGGTGTAAAGATCATCAAACACATGCACAATACATTAAGATTACCCATGGCTGAAGGATCAGGATGGGTGCTTCTTGTTTTATATAGTGCCTTTAAATGTTATGCATGGCATAGGCTGTTTTTTGTCAGAGGTGTGTCATTTGAAGAAGTGTTCCTTACGGTATGAAAACAGACATGGTTGGCAGAGTTAACCTCTGATGAATTGTAGAATTTTAAGAATGTGTAAAGAGTACTGATAGGACAAAGCCCTGTGGATTTATTGTGAAATTTTGAAGCAGTTAGCTACACTGGACAATTTGTTAATCAAGGGCTGGTGTTCCAAATGTGTACTCTATTCATGAGCACATAAACACAAAATATAACGTATTTTGGTGCTATATTGAGATTCTAACAATTCACTTTCTGTTCTGTTTTCATTTCTGTATGTCTCTGCGATGCACATCAAGGATCGGCAGAAACTGTAAATAAAACAAGTATGTTTATAAAGATGTTTGCAAAGGGATGTGGAAGGATAAAGTGAATGTACTTCAGATATTTGTTATTTTTTTTTTATTTTTTCTGTTGGACAAATCCATTGCACTCACTGTAAAACATGATAGCTCAATTAAATTATATGAACTTATTTCATCTCTTGAACTCTATTGTTATGTTCCAGCATAACAATGACCCTGTACATAATGCAAGGTCCATGAAGCTATTATTTGCCAGGTTGGAGTAGAAAAACTCAGGTGGCCTGCAATGACCCCACACCTAAACACCATTGAACACCTTTGGATGCAATGATGAATGCACACCAGGATATCTCACTCAACATCAGTGCCTGACCTCACTAATGCTGTTATGATTGAATGGGCAGCGACACTCCATATTCCTGTGCAAAGCCCACCTTGGCAGCAATGACTTCAACCAGGCGTTTTTTGTAGCTGTGGATCAGACCTGCACATGGTTCCGGAGGAATTTTAGCACATTCTTCCTGGCAGAACTACTTCTGAAGCCATTCTCTTGTGGACTTGTTCTGGTGTTTTGGGTCATTGTCCTGTTGCATCACCCAATGTCTACACAGTTTCAGCTGATGTACAGACAGTCTCACATTATCCTGAAGAGTTGTCTGATATACTTGGGAATTTATCTTCTCCTCAATGATTGCACGCTGGCCACGCCCCGATGCAGCAAAGCAGGCCCAACTCATGATGTTTCCTCCACCATACTTTACGGTTGGGATGATGTTTTCATGATGATATGCCGTGCCCTTTCTACACCAGATGTAGTGCTGTGTGGTTTTTCCAAATAGTTCAATCTTAGTTTCATCAGTCCACAAAACATTTTGCCAATACCGCTGTGGAGTGTCAATGTGCTCTTTTGCAAGCTTCAGGTGTGCAGCAATGTTCTTTTTAGTAAGCAGTGGCTTCCTTCGTGGTGTCCTGCCGTAGATACCCTGCTTGTTCAATGGTTTACGTATTGTAGACTCATGAACAGAGTTGTTCATTAAAATGCAAATTAATTTAGAACATTTTTGACATGTGTTTTTCTGGATTTTTTTTGTTGTTATTCTGTCTCTCACTACCATTAAAATTGTAGACTGATCATTTCTTTGTCAGTGGGCAAACGTACAAAATCAGCAGGGGATCAAATACTTTTTCCCCCTCTGTATATATCCAAGGTTAATGTCCCAGTGCCTGTAGCAAAATGTTTCTGTGTTAGTTACCCCCACATATTAAATTTCATCCTTTGTTTTTTTTTTTTTTTTGTGGGTGAGGCAAGGACTAAATGGAACTTCTGTTCTATGTTTCTGTCCCTGGTGCTGGGCACCAATATCCGTGTATATACCTATGCACATACCTCACTGTCACATGCCATGCTCTCCTTAATGCTTCACCTTGAATCAGGCTTTGATGGATTGAAAATTTTGGTTGCAAACTTGAATCCAACAAAGTGTGATAAGTATCCCTTGGATACTCACAGGTATATGATATACAGGTATATAATACATCTCAGATGTACCAGAAGAAGTCTTATAATTTTTATAAAATCGGGGTCTTTAATGAACGCATTAATATCTCTGGAAAACATTATGATGCAACTGAATAGAAACAGGGGCACACGGTGGCTTAGTGGTTAGCACGTTCGGCTCACACCTCCGGGGTTTGAGTCTCGCCGGGGTCATGTGTGTGTGGAGTTTGCATGTTCTCCTCGTGCGTCGGGGGTTTCCTCCAGGTACTCAGGTTTCCTCCACCAGTCCAAAGACATGCATGGTAGGCTGATTGGCGTGTCTAAAGTATCCATGGTGAGTGAGTGTATATGTGATTGTGCTTTGCGGTGGGTTGGCACCCTGTCCAGGGTGTACCCCGCCTTGTGCCTGATGCTTCCTCGGATAGGCTCCAGGTTCCCCGTGACCTTGATAAAGGAGTAACTGTTAAAGAATGGATGGATGTTTTTTGCATATGTTGCATATGTGATCATAATAACATTTAAATGGAGGAAAAAGTAATATTACTGACTGTGTATATTTGTCAGATGTGCATTTTAGCCATTAGATTCCTTCAATTCTGCATTTTATTTAAATGTTCTTGAATTTCCTAGAATCCAAATTATGTGCAGAATAATATGAATTATTGTGCTGTCTACCAAGGTTAATGAAATCATCACACCATGGTTAGTATTGGAAGTATTTTTTTATTTCATAGTCACTCCTTTTGATTGCATCAAAACTGTTTTTAAGTACACTTTAAACTGTGCTCACACAATAATAAGATATGAAGGCAACTATCAAATATTACTTATTAAACATACACTGTTATGCTCCAAACACTGTTATGCTCCAAAATTGATGAACAGTACAGACAATGTCATGCAGATGAGTTTTGATATAATTAGTCATCAGAAAAGAGGCACAGTATTGGGTATTGTTCCTGGCTATAAAAATAATAATCATAAAAAATATAAAAAAAAGAAATTAATACATCCAGAAGTCCTAACTGGCCCAGTATAAATCAGATGTGTATGACTGAGCCTAAGCTGCTTTCTAGAAGGATCTTTTCTTTTGGGCTCTTCATATTGTTGTTGAAGGAGGATGGATTATCTATAAGCCAAACCACACTTAAGATAAATAAAGGCTATAAATAATAAAGGCTAAAACACTGAGTCTCTGTTGTTGAGTCCAAAACCATTTCTTAATATTGCCTGGAAATTTAGCCCTGAAACACAGGAGATGCTCAGGACAAAGGAGATCCCAAACACTGTGTGGTGGACTTTGCAAGAACATCCAGTCACAGGTCGTGAATTGATAGAGCACCATGAGACTGTGAACAGCAGCATTAACCTTACTTTGGAGAGACTGGCTCTGTGGATGGTAGCGCATCTATGCTGATCACTGCGGAACATATCAGCTGCTGTATTAGATAGCAGGGACAGTGAAACAGATGTAATTAGCAATCCTGTATCTTTAATTGTAGCACACCAATAGTACTTCAGCAGGTGAGAAATGCCTTCTGTGTCAAGAAATTGGAAAACGTGTTAGAATCATATCTAATCACTAAAACAAGATTTTGTGTATGCACATATATGAATAGACAAAAAAGTAACCTTTTTTGCATCTTGTATTTTTATAAAGATGCACATTTTTTAAACAGCTTTCACTTGTTTGGCTTCCATCCGTTTGTTTCTTTGGTAAGCAGTTATGTTTATGCAAATCTTTCTGTGGATACAAATTGAAACAATGATATCAATGCATGCATTAAAATAGTTATATCTTAGTAATTGTTCGTCTTATAAACTCATATTTATTGTTAACGTTACCTTGAGTTTGAGAAAGTCAGGGCACCGAGTGCAAATGTAAGCACAGTTCTTTCTAGTCTTATTCGCCAAAAAGTTGATGCTTCCATGCACAATTGGCATGCGTCTCAACGTGCAGCCATTGAGCACATCAGCACATACATATACAGAGGTAGATTTGGTATAAGATTTTTGTAGGATTATGCAGAACATATTCTGCCAGGAAGCCCTTTTTCTCTGCCAGCTTTCTGTTCTATCTGACAGCTTCAGACTCAGTAAAAACTCAGTCAGACACGAAATCTCAGATGTTGTGAATCCAACAACAACAATTAACAAGCATTGCTCAATCATGCAGCATAGTTTCATTGTAATTTTAATGCACATTTGTCCAGTTAGAAAAATGCTGGTGCTTGACAACTTTGTGTGGTTTATCAGACATGCTGTGAGCTGTACATTTTTGTTTCTCATAACCCTTATGATAAAGGGCCATACATGAAAATAGCTTCCACAGATACAGGCAGGAAAATGAAAGCCCTATGGAAAAGGAAAAATATTTTCATTTTGTGACTTTATGAAAAAAATTAAAAATGGCAATTTGGAGTGGTCAACAATATTTTTATCTAATGTGAATACATACGATTTAGTTATAACAGTACAAACATAGCACTACAGTAGGCTAGAGTAATCAATCACTGTAAGATATTGTTTTAGCTTTTTAAATAGAGTAAAACATGTGGATGTATATAGAATATAAATTGTAAGCAGTCATTTTTTTTTTCCTCTAATAGAATCTCCAGAATATAACAATGATTGTCAATATATTAAAGTTTTGTTCTAATTAGTAATTAATATAGAACAATTTAGGTATATTATTTATTTAATTCTTTACACTGTGAGAATTTGGAGAATTTATTGCTTCATACCATCTGTAAACACATGTTGGCTTTTGCATGATATGATATGAGATGGTCACTCAACAAAACCTGACAGTTTTGGGAGGCAAATATACAAATACAGAACCACTGGTATTCTGAAAAGACATGGTAAAGAAATAGTATATTCACTTTCAGAATATCCACACAGAACATCTTATTATGTTCTGTTAGAGAGCACCTGAAAGGAGATAAGACATCAAATATATTAATGCAAAAAATGTGAAGTCAATTGCTTTCATTATAGTTCATAATTGAATAAATTATATTTGATTAATTTTTAGGTACACGACTCATATACAATATATTGTGTCCATTTAGACCATTTCATTATTTCCACCGTCATATAAAAGAAAATATAATGCACATGATTATAATACTCCTGACCATAAATGTTTACAAACATTATCCAGAATGGGAAGTAAAGAAAAATAGAAAACTACATTTTGAATTTCTTTTATTTTACTCACCACCAATTTGTATTTCTGTTTTCATTTTTACAAATGTTAAGGCCTTTGTCAACCGGAAGAGTTTTTCCCACCAAAATCCAATCATGTGGATATTCATGGCAAGAAGTTGGTTCTCTTATGAGAAGAGAAAACAGAACCAGAGCAACCCCGCTCATCTCAGTCTCAGATCGTATGAGATCCCAGTGCAGAAGAGCATCCTGATTTTATTTCCTTTACTCCATGACCCAGGTGGAAAAAACAAAAACAACAAAAAAAAAAGTTTACTTGAAGACCCAAATTCTCAGAGGTAAACGTTACACCCACTAAAGACTGTGTTGAACCTAACATTAGTATTTTTGTTATTGGATAAGCCCAGAAAACTGCCCCAGAGACATGATTCCCATTATTTCTGCTAATTGTCTGGCCTAAATGCCTGAAGTCCAAGTCTGTCTGTTTTGTAACTGGGCGCAGTGTCAGTTGTGGGTAAGAATGGTATTGCATGCATGTATATACTTAAATAGATAACATAACAATAACAATTACATCTTGCTAGTTATTTAATGTATTTATGGATTCCTTTTTTTTTTTTTTTTAAGCAATTAAAGTTGTAACACCATTCAAATAACCAGCAAGATGTGTCAAACTGTAATCATTCATTGATGGGTGTTTGCATGTGTTAACTCAATTAAAAAAAGACACATTTTTTAAAAGAAACAACGATGGGTTAATTTTATTTCATGAATGGGTTAATATTGTCAGAGTGTTTTTAACCTTTGAAAATGTCAAATATACCACATTACCAACAAACATGTCACCATGGTATCTCCTTTATTTATATAACAAAGGTGTTCAGAAATGTATTGCTAGAGCTGCTAAAATGGTGTGTCTATATAGACTTTGAAGTGTATTACTCACATAAGTCATATATTAAATCAAAGGCGACTTTTAAAACATCCACAAAACTGAGTAAACAACTTACCATCCAATAGGCATTACAAAACAAGTAATCCAAATCTTATAAAGATTACGATACATTTAATGTCATGACAACTGGACTGTTATCGCACAGTTTTGTTTTTTCTTATGTACTGTAATGGTTTGTTTTATGGATAAATATATTGATACAAACCTTCCCTCTTAAATCTGATGTGTTAAAAATATCATGTATTAAATTTTAACACACCCACATGCCTAGTTAAGGACAACACATTTTGTGGTGCTTTCAACACAATCAGCGTGTTAGTACATGTAACACATGCTGGGTTAAACATATCCACACAAACATGTGTTAAAAAATAACACAACAATAACACAGAGATGTATTGTTTATATAATTATTCTAAAATGCAGTTTGTTTGTAGGCTGAAATTTTACTAAAATGCACAAAAAAAATAAACAAACAATCGCATGGAATTCAAGTGACGTTTATTCAAATCATTAAAATGTTTGACAGATGTAAGAAATGGAGTCGATGAATCTTCTTACAAATCTCTCAGCCATCTGAGAAGACAGGAGTCCCACTCCCTTCTATTTGAAATGCTGTAAAAGAGCAAAAAGAGTGTTGGTTAGTTGTTAGCTATAAAATATGGACAAATGCCTTTTTAGGCTTTAACTGAAAAATTGCGTTATGTAATCTCAAATTGTGTTATATTGGAAATGTGACCTCCACTCTCCTAATGAACAAAATGGCACTGTAGACACCAGGAATATCTAGCTAACTTGCGGATATTTATTTTCCCACTTTTAGCACCTTACCGCCATTTTTTTTTTTTTTTTTTTGGCAATACCTAATTAAATCAACTAACATTACATAGATAGAGAAAATCATTAGAACCTACTGTAAACCCCAACCTCTCTTTTTTTGGCACGTTAACCTTGTGAGGACTTTCAGCCTTGACATTACTGAGCTAACTAAGTTACGTTAGCCAATGACTGTCTGACCTTTTAGCCAATGACCTTTTAACCAGCATTAACATTCACAGAATACATGAAAAAACATGGCTCTAACACATCCACCTAATGCTAATTATTACTGCTTGCCTTGTCCAAAACACTTCATAAATTTAAGTAACATTAACCCACTCTCTGTACTACATTATGGTGAACAGCTGTAATGCTACGTTATAGTTAATTTTCAAAAAGGGAGTGGGAATGTATAACATTACCACGAGCTGTATGCTAAAGTAATTTTATCAGCTCAAGTGAGCATCTCCATTAGCATCACTCATTCCTACTGTGATTAGTGACATTTAGCTAACCCTAACTCAGAGCCTCAGAAACAATGCGGACCAAGATAATTATAGAATAACCTCAGTCCATATCTTACAGCCAGAATTAACACATGACACTAGTAGTGTAACACTGAGGAAGCAGTACTTGATGTTCACTTTTGAAGCCGTCGTGATTTGTAAAGTTAATTATCACTTGCTGAGTTACTGTTTTACAATGAATACATTTTCGAGAGCTCTTTGCCTAAATATCACAAACTCAACTAGACATTTTCAGCAGCATTAACGCTAAATAGTGATGGACAGTGACGTACCTGTGGTCATTTTGTTTCCTTGCCTCAGGACTCTGACTCCTCAGTTACAATCAAAAGGTCAAAGCCGCGAACATTCACTTTGAGGCCAGTTTAGATTTGAATGATGACGTCGGCAGTGCAGTCGGCAACGTGATCAGACAATAATTGAACACGTGTTGGTCACTCATGAATTTTTATTTATTTTTTTTTTTAAACACACTTATTGGATAATTTAACATATGTTGAAATAGTAAAAAAAAAAAAAAAAAAAAACATGTAGGACATCAACACAATCTTTCTGAGTGTCTCAAAATAAAACAGTCTGTCCGTCTGAAAACCGCTACCTTCACCTGAGGCAAATTCAAACAGACCGCACTGAGTTTATTTGACCCAAGAAGCTGAGCTGAGGCGTTGGGGTGGGGGAGGGGTACATTGATTCAACTGTCAATGTACCCCTCAATAAAAATGACCTAGCCACTAACCAAACAGTTGAGTTACACAAGACTACCTAAAAACTACCCAAGACTGACAAATTAACCTAATTAAATGACCCAAAAGGCTCAACCATGTGTTTTGGTAGAAAAAAAAAAAATAACCCAGTATTTGATTTATTTATTTATTTATTTATTTACTACTTGAATTAAATAAATTTCTTTACTTTCCAGAATTTATATTTGTATTAAAGGAGGCATTTTTGGTAGTCAGGGATACCTTTAACTGTAATGTAATTGTTGAGTGAGGAATTAAGGAAATGAAGGGGGTCCATAGAAATTATATTACAGTTAAAAGGGTCTATGACTGCCAATTCCAATATCTCCATTAATACAAATAACACAATCCAACTATTTAAATATATACAATCATTTATTAGACTATTTATTGGAGCCAGAGAGCTTTTTATTCCTTAACTTTCTGCTGACAAAACACATAGTTGACTTATTTTTTGAGTTATTAAGGTTTGGATGAACCAATTGGAGTGAAATGACCATACAAATATGCTGATAATAAAATGTCAATAATACATATGATAACTATGATAATGGTGGACTTTGATTTCAACCCACAAACAAACAAATAAATCATGGACCCCTTGGCTATGCCCTGTTGGACCAAGTATATGCAAAGCATATAAGCATTTTATGCATTTAAGAGTTTTAGAGAATATAATTGCTTTATAGTTTTTCTCCACTTGAGGGGTGCTTTCTCTCAATGTAGTGCTGAGATTCTGTAGGAATCCTTGAAGCACTCTTAGGCCTTCAATATATGGTTGTAAATTGTGCTGTTAAATGAATTTAAGTAATTTATATGTTATTTTTGTCTCTTTTTTTATTTTTTTGCCTGCCATAACAATATCAATTGAATATTAATTAAATATATTTCTAAAACTTTTTCATACAGTGCAGATTTATTCAATTGCAAAATGTATTTACATTTATTCATTTAGCAGACACTTTTATCCAAAGCGACTTAAAATGAGAGCACACTCAAACACCAATGGTAGCAGAGCTGCCATGCAAGGTGCTAGCTTGCCATCAGGGGCAACTTAGGGTTCAGTGTCTTGCCCAAGGACACTTTGGCATGGGATCACCCGAGCCAGGATTCGAACCACCAAACCTACAATTAGTGGATTAGTGGACAACCCGCTCTACCAACTGAGCCACAGCCGCCCTGTGTTTCCTCTATTAAACATTGGGTTGCATTCCTATCTGGCCTTAGATGGACAACTTGGCATTTTAGAATGAAAATGCAGGATACTAAATCAAAATATGTTTTCTATTGTGGAGCCTAAACACATTATATGATATTGGAAATAAGGCTCTTATTTTATGGCATCACTGCCAAGCATATGAGTTTGGGTATGTAACAGTACCTTTAGACTTATATATATATATATATATATATATATATATTGTTTATCTCGTTAAACAATAGTACATGTGGCAGTTTGACCTATTTTGGAAACATTTAAATGTAATCATCAGTTGTACAGTTAAATCATGTTTTGATGATTACATGTCTACCCACATCCAGATGTGGTGAATGCAGTGGGAAAGTGAAGCTCATAACATATTTAATTAGATCTAAATAGGAAACTAATACTTACAATTCAAGTTGGCACATATTCATTTGCTGTTTACAAAAGGCACTGTAAGTGGAAGCAGGATTAAAAAACAATATTTTTTTTGCTAATTGGTCCTGGTGGGGCTGGTCTGCATTCATAACAGCAGGCATGTTTCTTTTCTGAGTAGCCTTTATTGTACCTGAGGGACAGCTCTCACAACACACCTGCCACAAGAGCAGCTGCCAGATGAGTGGAAACGCATGTGTGTACACAAACCTGCAATGTGACATGTTTTCACACGTTTATGGTGTTTGTGAAAGACACCTGTGTGTTAAATATTCATTTAGGAATTGAGGTCAGATTAGCGGTTAAATGGGGAAATTCCTTGTCTATGTCTCCTGCTGGAAAGACATTGTGCATTATGTTAGCTGATGACCACATTTGTGTTCTTCAAATATGTTTCAGGTGATATCTTGCAAAGTAATCACCTTTGCTAACAAGAGAGCAAAACACATTTACCTTCAAATTGTACGATGTTTTACAAAAGACCAATTTGTTTGATGCATTTTTTTAATTATTGGGGAAATTAATACAAAATGGTCCCATAAAAGAAGTACTGCAAAACCGTATTTAATGGAATTCATAACAGGGTACATTTTTTCCACATTCAGATAAACTAAACATGTGCTTTAAATAAGTTAATAAGTTCTAAATCACTTAATCTAGAGCTTAATCACTTAACAGATGCTTTACCTATAACTTGCTTTTTAGTATTCTTCTCTGGCTTCAGTATAATTACATAACACTTTGGGAGAAATATGCAGAATAGTAAACCAAAAGTGGAGGCCAATATAGCAAAGATCTCCACAGCTACAGTGAATTTACCAGGAGAGCTGACATAAGCTGGAATAAAGGTGATCCAAACTGCACAGAATATGAGCATACTGAATGTGATGAATTTGGCTTCATTGAAATTGTCAGGCAGCTTCCGGGCCAGAAAAGCCAAAATAAAACATAAAAGAGCCAGGAGTCCTATATAACCCAGCACGGCCCAGAAACCTACAGCTGAACCTAAACTACATTCTAATATAATCTTTTCCTTGTAGTAATTCATATTCTTGTAGGGAAAAGGAGGGGAAATTGTTAACCAAATCACACAAATCATGACCTGTACAAGAGTGAATGCAAGTACACTGAGTCTCTGCTGTAGAGGCCCAAACCATCTCATTACATTACTGCCTGGAACCGTAGCCCTGAAGGCCATTAACACCACTAACGTTTTCCCAAGGACACAGGAAATGGAGAGGACGAATGTGATCCCAAATACTGTGTGGCGCAGCATACAGGACCACTCAGAGGGCCGTCCAATGAATGTTAGTGAACAAAGGAAACACAGAGTCAGGGAAAAAAGCAACAGGAAGCTTAGTTCTGAATTATTTGCTTTGACAATTGGTGTGTCCTTGTATGTAAAGAAAATTATAGCAATGGCGATGGTGAAAGACACTCCTAGCAAAGAAAACAACACAAGAATGATTCCCATTAATTCCTCAAATGACAGGAATTCCACCAGCTTTAAGACACAGTTATCTTTCCTGTCATTAGACCACAGTTCAGGTGGACACTTGATGCAAGTAATAGAGTCTAGAGAAAAAGAAAAGAAATATGAACTTAGCTATTATGTTAATCATTCTATTATGTTTAAAGGCCTGCTTCCCTTTTATAAAACTCCATTTAACCCTTCTTGTCCATGCAGACATTAAACAAAGTGTTCTTTATTATACCTGTTGTATTACTGA
Organism: Noturus placidus; assembly: GCA_022414735.1. Lineage (NCBI taxonomy): Eukaryota > Metazoa > Chordata > Actinopteri > Siluriformes > Ictaluridae > Noturus > Noturus placidus. The sequence continues at coordinate 58,578 of JAFFST010044795.1, read as the reverse complement.
TTTCCCCCTCTGCACATGGTATACAGTCATAGCAGCAGATCGGTCTGCCTTTCTGTACAGCCTTCCTGGTGCCTGGGAAACAACTTTTACTACACACAGAGACCGGAACCTGAAAAGCACAGTTTGTTGTATTAATTTAGTAGCCATATATTATTATATTTTATTGTACATAATCTGTTGATATTGCATTGTTGTATTGTACCTGTGGTTTACTGTGGGCCCAGGCTATACTGATATTGTTAAATGACAGCTGAAGGTGTGTTTGTAAAGAAGCATCATAGAAACCCACTTTAACAAACACTGTTTTACCATCCTTGCCTTGCTGCCAGTTCAGCAAATCATACCTCGCTGCTGGGTCTCCATTCTCATCAAAGAATACATCCTCTCCCATGGTAGTGGTGAAATGGAGTTTCTTCAACTCATTGACAACCTAAATAAAGCATTACAACCTATGAAGTAACATTTATGTATGTAGTTAGTTAGTTTTTGTTTAACCGGGCTATATCTTTACACTTACATGCCATGGTTGATGGGTATCTGCAAGGTTTGTGCACACAGTAGCACCTTCTTTTCCACTGTCCCCCTTTGAACAGCCATAACTATGATGCAGGGCATAAGCCACTGCATACACAGCCTTATATACATTATTTGCGATTTGTAACTCTGAGACATCTGTATATTGGTTCTGCACTTCACTGAGTTTTTCATTGCCTTTACAGATATGTTTGAGTTCAGAATTTTCTCTTGTGGGTAGTTTACATTCAAATATTGTCTCCCACAATGTTTTGTAAAGATCTACATTAGAATCTGGGTTAAGCGTGGTCAGAAATTCCCCTAGGCCATTGATTTTAGCTTTTGGGATAGCAAAACCCATGGATCCTTTCAGAATAGTCTGCCATTCAGTAGTAGCAATGTTCATGTCAGAGATCCAGGACTCACTTCCAATCCACTGAAAACCAGTGATGTTCTGCAAGGCCAGTTCCTTTAAAAGAACCTCCATATCAGAGTATGAGATAAAAGCTACAATAACTTTGGAGGTTGCAGTCTTAATGATCTGAACTATTCTCAGGATCTTTTCTCTGGGGTCTGTCCTGAATAATGCCTCAGCAAATTCAACACACACTCCCTCTTTTTTGGCTGCACTAATAAAGGTATTCATACCATTATTCCCATAGTCATTATCACTGCATAGCGCACCTACCCATGTCCAGCCAAAATACCGGACCAACTTAGCCAAAGCTCTGCTTTGGTAGTAATCACTAGGAACAGTTCTGAAGAAAGATGGGTATTTCTTCCTGTCACTTAGGCATGCACATGTTGCAAAGTGACTGATCTGTAATACATACATTTTGTTATTAACATCCAAACATAACTTTAAAATATCATTAGTAGAAATGGCACATGCATTCATTTCAGTATTAAAAAAAAAACATAGTGATGAAATAATATATATATATATATATATATATATATAAACATACAAATAATTTACCACAGGTATATGCAAAGGTCCTATTGTAGCAGAGATGGCAATTGTTGGGGTGGATGATGTTTCTGCTATGATTGCTTGAACTGTTGCAGAATTGGAACAAGACATTGAAGTTGTATTTTCTTCATGGCCATTAATTAAGGACAATGAGGCTCTTATGGCCATTTCTACTGAGCCGCAAGAATCATAGATTTTATAACCCAGTTTGACACCAGGAAGAAGATCATTTCGGTTGTTGATCTCCTCAATGGCAAACACCATTGTTTGTGCATTTTGAAATTCTCGGAGGCTCAGACTACATAAAGCAAGCAAGTAAGCAAAGTAAGCAACAAATGTATTTTATGTGAATGTTATTAAAATGCACAAGGAACATATAATTTATGACTAAATGTTATTACATTTATTATAAATATTGTAATAAATGTGATCATAAATAATAACTTTCCTATGCCCTTTAATTTATAATTCTTGTATTAAATGTATGGGTCTTTCCACCCATAAACATTTGAACTTTCTCCTTTCATAAGTTATTTTTGTATCCCCACTTGTTAGCTCACCTCTTGCACTTGGATTGCTGTGGCTCTGATGTGAAAGCATGTACTGTCTGTTCCCAGCTGTTGTGGAAGGAAAATATTCCACCAATCCTTACATCCCCATCTCTGCTGAGCTGAGGAGGATTGAGCATCCCTCCTAAGCTACATGGAGGATTAGCACTTCTTACCACAGTGAACAGAAGGCATGTGAGCAGGAAATTCATTGTCACCCTTCAGAAAACACCTTGACCTCTGAGCTTTTATATAATAATTTTGGCTCACAAAATGATTAGAATGAGAGGGAGGGCTTTAACTGCAGCTGCATTACCACATTATGTTTGGTTGCCTATTAAAGAAGCACACATTTGTATTGCATTGCATTGTTGCACATATTTGTTTAGCACGGTGTACACAGTAAAGAGTACACAATTAATAGTATTGTAAAAGTTGTATTTATTTGAGCCAAACCACCAGTAAACATGAATTCACACACAAAAAAAAAAAAAATAAAATAAATAAATAAATAAATAAATAAATAAATAAATAAATATTAATTGGACAGTTAAAGGTGTTGTTTCAGCTTTGTATTCTAACATTTTGTCCCTTGTTCATCAAAGTTGCATAGTCATGAGATACTGTTATGTCTGTCAGCCACATTAAACCATTGTACAACATCAAAATGAAATGTGATATTAGTGCAAATTATGAATCAGCTGAAAGAACACTGAAATAAATTAATCAAACACTGTCATAATACTTATTACATGCCTTTAATGATGAATTAATCCATGCACTAATCCTTAGTGCATCAGGAAATAATGGAGCATATAAATTAACAGACCACTAAGTCAATAGGTCACTGTTATAGGGTCACTGTTACATACATGAACCCAGGGTGGAAACGCATACCTAGGTTGTAATATTGAATTAATTTGTGTGGCATAGACCACCCCGCCACAGCACATACATCCTGTAAGGGTACCCCTTTGGACAAAGCCTTTGAAGAGGCGACCCCACTATTGGAATGAGCTCTTATGCCCAGTGGCATAGCGAGACCACACGCCTCATAAGCAGTAGAGATAGAAAGAATTTCAGTGCTAGAAATAAGACTGGCATTGGTAGGCAATTTACATGCCACTCCAGATGAGGGTCTCTCCAAAGACCGCGAGCTGGACAGCCATCTAAGACCATGCCCCAGCCTTTGAGAGAAGCATCTGTCATTAAGGTCTTACAATAAGGAGATGCCTCTAGAATGTGAACCCAGATTAGAAACTTTTTTTTTTTTTTTTTTTTTCTTGAGGTTCAACCGGATCTCCAACCTTTTCATGAGGGTGAGAAAAAAACATCTCAATGTTGAATCGCCAGTTCCCTGGATTGTGCTAGAATTAACCAGTCATCCAGGTAGTTTGGTAAATACAGTAGATGCCTTGGACTCACAAGGGAGCCAGAATGGCATTTGCATATATTTTGAAGGTGCAAGGAGATAAAGTTAGCCTTATGGGAATAACCCAATATTGGTACGCGTTGCCTCCAAACATGAGCCTCAGGAACTTCCTCTGACAGGGTGATATTTGGTACGTGGAAATATTTGGAAATACGTGTATTTTAGATCTATCGTCACACCCCAGTCCTGAAACTGAATCTGTGGAATGATAAGTGTGAGCATCAGCATCTTGAACCTGTATGTCCAAAGAGTACGGTTCAGATGACTCAGATCTAAAATTGGCCACATACTCCCATCTTTTTTTGCAGACCAGGACATAACAGCTGCAAAAACTTCTCTCTTTCAGGGAACAGGGGACATGTTATATGGCCCATTTGTCCAAGAGGGATCCTACTTCCTGCAGTCTCTGCTCTGTACAGACTATTGTGATGAGCACACCTTTGTGTGCTCTGAACTGGACCCGGTATCCCTTTTCTATGGTAGACAAAACTCAGGGAGACACATTTGTCAAAAGTTCCCATTCTGACAGATGTTCTTTAGTGAAGTTGACTTTTCCACATTCTATAGGAGGGAAAGCATCAGATTTGTGTTGCCTTGTGACAGCTTGCTGACCAGAGAAGTCTGAAAACTTGGAACATGGGGTTCTTGGGGTCATAGGCAGCATTCCTCGTCCTCCAAACATGGCGAGTTGAGTTGATGCCAAAGAGCTCCATTTTGGTCTCATCTGACTACAACAATTTCACCCAGTTGTCCTCTGGTGGTCAGATGAGACCAACATGGAGCTCTTGGGAAACAACTCAACTTGCCGTGTTTGGAGGAGGAGGAATGCTGCCTATGACCCCAAGAACACCATCCCCACCGCCAAACATGGAGGTGGAAACATTAGTCTTTGGGGGTGTTTTTCTGCTAAGGTGACAGGACAACTTCACCGCATCAAAGGGACGATGGACGGGGCCATGTACCGTCAAATCTTGGGTGAGAAC
>JAFFST010044795.1:41505-52107 GCA_022414735.1 Noturus placidus | reverse complement strand
CGGAAAGAGTTTGCTGCACTGAAAGTAAAGGGGCTGAATAATTTTGCACGCTCAATTTTTCAGTTTTTTATTTGTTGAAAAAGTTTGAAATATCCAATAAATTTGGTTCCACTTCATGATTGTGTCCCACCTGTTGTTGATTCTTCACAAAAAATTACAGTTTTATATCTTTATGTTTGAGGCCTGAAACGTGGCAAAAGGTCGAACAGTTCAAGGGGGCCGAATACTTTCGCAAGGCACTGTATCTGATAGGAGAGCAGCTACAGAGAAAATGTGATGTTATATTTCCCCTAATAGCCTAGCAATTTTGTTTTCTAAATGTAAGCACCATTCATAGTGCTTACAGGACCATCCAGTGGTGGACCAGATGTTCAGCATCTGGCTGTATAAATAGATGATGATTTTGTCCAGGTAGGCTGAAGCATATGGGTATGACCAGAACACAAAGTGCGTCAAGAGCTGCAAAATCCCACACAGCCTGCCACTGAGCTTCTGGGATATGATTAGACCGTATCCTTGTATTGTCTCTCAAGTTCCTTTAATTTCTGCCACTGGCCGATTCTTTAACCAAATATGAATAGGTTATTTGGCTTGAACAAATAATGCATTACAAATAAATGTGGATACAAATTGAGTATTTTTTGAACTCATTTTCCTGTATGTTCTAATCTCCATCATGTGTCCTTGTACTATTGGTTGATTTTTTTTATTTATTTTTTTTTTTTTCAGATTTGTTCTGGATGTGATGTACAATATGTGTTCAATGTTTCTATTAGACTCTTTCAAATCAATTGAGTAAAGTGGAAATATTTTGATGAGTAGTCCACAGCTGCCTTGATCATCAAGAAAGTCAGAATCAGAATCAACGGCAGCTCCCAGGTACTTAATTGGTTAATCAATTCATTAAAAAAAAATAACATTTTTAATTGATTAATTAATTAGAATAATTTTAATCAGCCAGTCAAGATAATACTTAATTTACTAGTTTATTAGTGATATATTCTCATTAAAGTGTATCAGGGAAAAAAAAAAAAAAAACGTATTCAAATATTATATAATTATTCAATTTGTAATCACTGACATCCCTGAATACATATTTTTGCTTTGAAGTTATACTATCCCCTGATAATATGTATCACTGTGTCATTAAAAAAAAAAAAAAAAAAAAAAAAAAAGAGTCTTGGAATACAGATCAGTTGTGTTTATTATGCTTCTTAAGGTATTAAGGTATCTTTATTTATCTTTTATATTTATATTTCCCATTATTTGTTTTTTAGTGTTCATTTCAGGCCTCAGTAAAATTACATAGCATTTTGGTACAAAGATACAGAAAAGTAAACTGTAACTTGATGCTAAAATGGCAAATATTTCCACCGCTACAGTGAATTTTCCAGGAGAGCTGACATAAGCTGGGATAAAGGTGATCCAAACTGCACAGAATATGAGCATACTGAATGTAATGAATTTCGCCTCATTAAAATGATCAGGTAGTTTTCGAGCCACAAAAGCCAAAACAAAGCATAAACTGGCAAGAAAACCGATATAACCCAATACAGCCCAGAAACCGACAGTTGAACCCAAATTACACTCTAACAATATTTTTTCTTGGTAATAATTCATATTCATATAAGGGAAGGGGGGTGATATTGATAACCAAAGAGCACAAATTAGAACCTGTATGAGAGTGAAGGCAAAAACACTGAGTCTCTGCTGTAGCGGGCCAAACCATTTCATAACATTGCTTCCTGGACGTGTAGCCCTGAAGGCCATTAACACCACTATTGTTTTCCCTAAAACACAGGAGATACAGAGGACAAATGTAATTCCAAAAGCTGTGTGGCGCAGCATGCAGGACCACTCAGAAGGCTGACCAATGAAAGTAAGTGAAGAAAGGAAACACAGAGTCAGAGATAAGAGGAGCAGAAAGCTTAACCCAGAGTTGTTGGCCCTAACAATAGGAGTATTTTTATTGTAGTAGAAAATAAATATAATTAGAATAGTAAACAACACCCCAAGCAAACAAAAAAATGCAAGCAATATTCCCATTATATCCTTGTATGATAGGAATTCAACTTCTTTTGGAACACAGGCATCTCCTCTTGTGTTTGACCAATATTGCACTGGGCATTTCAAGCAGTTAAGGGAGTCTAAATGTGAAAAATGAATACATTTGCAGACATTTAATAGTGCTATGTCATCATTATAATGATCAGAACTTACCATTTGTATAAAATCGTGGTATTTAATGACTGCCGTATACTTTATTGTACTTTATTACCTGTTGTGTTGCTAATTTCTCCTGGTGCACATTGTATACAGTCAAAACAACAGGGAGGTCTCCCTTTCTGAACAGCTCTTCTGGTACCTGGGGTACAACTCTTACTGCAGACAGACACTGGTACCTTCATATAAAAATAAATAAATAAATAAATAAATAAATAAATAAGCATAACTTTTCTAGACATCTGATTGCAGGAGAATCAACATTCAAAAAGGTTTGTGTGACAGGAAATACCATTCTGCTTCCTCCTTTCCAGACAATGTCATCTCCATTCAAAGTAAGCTGTTGGTCTTTAGGCAAAGATGCGTCATAATAGCCGACTGTTACTACTTTTGTGGTGCCTTTAGAGAACTTTTGCAGATTGATTAACTCATATTTTGCTGGTAAATCTCCATCCTTGCTGAAAAAAACATTTTCTCTGTGATCTGTAGTGAAATTTACATCCTGCAAGGAATATAGTACCTTAAAGACACAAGGTGTATGAAAGAAAACATTACTGTCACAGTTACAAATTACCATTAGACTGTTCTAATAATTGCAGTTTCAGTTTATGTTTGAAATAGATTCTTGTAACCTGCCTCACCTCCCAAGGCTGTATTTGGGAAAGATCTGTACACTTTGAATTAGAAAATGAAGGTTTGCTCTGTTTACATGAAACTAAATTGTGTAGTGCATGTCCCACTGCATATACAGCTTTATAGACATTGTAAGTGAATCTCAGATCTGAGATATCAGTAAAAGAGTTATTTACATCTTTTAAATGCTCAGAGCCATTACAGCTCCTCAAGCCTTCCTTGGGACTCAGTGAGCAGTTAAAAACACTTTCCCAAAAATCTTTAAGAAACACGCTGTTGGGGAATTGTGAAGGATTCACTTGCTCTAAAAAAGGGCCCAATTCAGGGAATGTAACTCTGGGCACAGTGAAACCGATGGAGCCAATTAAAGACATATGCCCTAAGCTTTCTGTGAGGGAGTTGTCTGTGATCCAGGCATCACTGCCAAGCCACTGAAGTCCTGTAATATTCTGCTTGTGTAACTCCTCCACCAAAACCTTAATCTCTCTGTGAGACATGAATGCAATTATTACTTTCGATGTGGAATATTTGATGATGTCCACAATTTGGAGTATTTTTTGGTGTGGACTAGTGATCTCAAAAGCTGCAGAATACTCGATACACACACCCTCTTCATGGGCTGCCATTACAAACATGGCAATGCCATTCAGGCCATAGTCATTTCCGTTGCTTATGGCTCCTACCCAGGTCCAGCCAAAGCTTTTGACCAATTGAGCCAGTGCTCTGCTCTGGTAGTCATCACTGGGAATTGTTCTGAAGAAAGAGGGGAAATCTTTTCTGTTGCTTAGACAAGCACAGGTTGCAAAGTGACTGATCTGTTGTAACAGAAAACTACATGATATATCTTTTTAAATGAAAAAAAGATCTGTACTATACTGTGTCCTTAAGTAATTATTGTCATTAACATTTTGACATTAATAAATGTTATTTAAAATAATAATAATAATAATAATAATAATAATAATAATAATAATAATAATAATAATAATAATAATTATTATTATTATTATTATTATTATTATTATTGTTATTATGATTATTTTTATTATTATTATTATTATTATTATTATTATTATTATTATTATTATTATTATTATTATCTTACCACTGGTATACGAAACTGTCCAACAGTCCTTGCAATGGCTATTGTTGGTGTTGACCCAGAATGTCCAATAATGGCTTGGGCTGTTTGGGATTTGCACTTTTCATTTATTGTTGAATTTATATTCAAACTCACCAAAGCCAATGAAGATCTAAGTACATCCATAGATCCACAGTTATTGTATATTCTGTATCCCAAAGAAACTCCAGGCAAAATGTTGGGATTTTTGTTTATTTCTTCCACAGCAAATATCATTGTCTGTGCAAACTGGAATTCTCTGAAATTAAAACTTAGGGGGAAAAAATGGTCATTATGAATTATTTCAGTCAAAAGATAAGCATATAACTAACAAATTGATATTTTTTAATTACCATTGTATTATTAAAACATGGAAAGTTTTAGTATAGACATATACATACTCCTGGCATGGACGCACTTTTGGCATGCTCCTAAAAATGTCTGTGTAGCCATCTTGTCCAGTGCGAAATGAGAAAATACCTCCAATGATGAGATCTCCATCAGCATAAAGTTCAGGCTGCTCCATGTGACTGTGTAGCCTGCAGTCAGGCTCTTGTGCCTGAGAAGGCAAAACAATTAAGAACAGCTGAAAGAGAAGCATGACAGCTCAGGTGATGGTTTCCTCACACTACTGACCCCAGAATTTATGCACAATGAAAGACTCAGAAAGTATTTTAAATATTATTCTAGCACACGTGATATTACTCCCTCACGAGACCAAGAACATGTTTGAACAAGTTACTAATTAAATTTATCACTTATATGATTCATATCTACTTCATTTACTGCCAATGTAAATCACTAAATTATTAAAAATCAACACATTTTTAAGGAAGTTGTATGCAAATTTTGTTATAGCTGTTTATTTTATGACTTCAGCATTATTGATTTCCAAACATTACTTTTTCAACAAAAAAATCAATTGTAAAGAAAAATGTTTGTATATCAGAATAGAATGTAACACAGAACATAATACATCAACTTTCAGACAAAGAAAATAGTTGTATGCATTAATAAAAAAAAAAATAAAAAAAAAGCGTTGTCACCTGAAATACTGTTTTTGTTTAGTTTTAGTTTTTATTTTGTTTTAGGCTTTATTTATTTTTTTATTGTCTTTACAGTGGGGGAAAGAAGTATTGAACATAATATTTTTTTTCAGTAAATATATTTTCAATATTAAGGTAGAAATAAAGAGGCTATTCACATGACATTTTCACCAAACTTTGTCATTCACTCAAGAAATACACACATATAAAGAAATCCAAACATTAAAGTCCATAAATGAAGTTATGTGCAATACAGGAGAATGACACAGGAAAAAAAAAAAAAAGTATTGAACATGCTAATTGGAATGTGTTTAATACTTAGTGCGGAAGCCTTTGTTTGTAATGACGGCTTCACGATGCTTAATGAATGAAGAAATGAATCAACCGCAGTATTCAGGTTTGATTTTGGCCCATTTTCCTAAACATATTGTCTTCATCGGTCGGTCATCTTGTTCAATTGGATTCAAGTCAGGTGATTGACTGGGCAATTCTATCACGGTTTTTTTTTTTTTTTTCCTCTGAATCCAACTGAGAGTTTCCTTTGATGTATGTTTTGGATCATTGTCCTGCTTTAAGGTTCACCCACGTCTAATCTTCATCATCCTAGCGGATGGCAGCAAATTCGTCTCAAGAGAGTTCCCACCTCTAAACTTCACTGTTGGTATAGTGTTTACATGATGATGTGCAGTGCCTTTTGTTCTCCAAACATGGTGTCGTCTCTGATATCTCCAACTGCTCACTATCTCTCCATACTGGTGGAACTTTCTGTCCAATGTAGCAATAGATATTGGTACCCAATAAGACATTGACAGGGTGTACATTCCACAATGCATGGTTGAATAGGGTGTGTTTGATCTTGCAAGACAAAATGATGATTTGCTTCAGTGTGATACACAGTTTCTCCATGCATGCTTTCCATACCTGTGAAATAAATGAATAGCCCCTAACAACACTACATATTTATTAAGGTAAACCAAAGAATTTGAATGTTTGAGCAGCTTTTATGTACTTTAAAATTTCAGGGCAGTTCAGGGAATCTGGCATCACAGAGGGCTTGATTTGTTTTTTATCCTCAATTTTCCAGCTAAAGCCCTGTTCATACCGGGATGTATTTTGCAGCATGAAAAAAAAATTCTTTTAATGCCCCAATGGCTCTCTATGGGAGTGTTCACAACCAGGCATTAAACACGTGGCATCAAAGCATCATTTATTTATTTATTTTTTTTTTACGTTGAGGGGTTATTTTTATTTATTTATTTATTTATTTATTTATTTATTTATTTATTTATTTTGTGATGCACCACTTTAAAAACTGGCCAACCGATGAGATTCACGCTTTTGTTTACCTGCTGCTAAAGTTACATAAAAGTATGACTTGATGGTGCTCAAGTACAAAACTATCTTATAGAAGAAGGAGAGAGTGCATAAAGCTGCGCACACTGTGTGATTTTTGATAGTCCTTTATGACTGTTGCTTGTCAAACTGTACAAACTATACTGTATAATCCCCACTGTAAGCTGTGTCACACTGCAGGATCTGAGTTGGCATTAATGTCAGACTCTACGACAGTCAAGACTCAATAAACAGATGCACGCAAGAAGACTTGTAAGGAGTAGGAGAAGCCACACCAAAGGACTGTCCTCAAATGTTCTGATTCTGCCAGAATTTAATCAGAGGTAAAATTTGACCAAAACGGCCATTAAATGACTTTTAGGGAATATGTCAAACTAGTGATCAAAGACAACAGAGTGTCAGAGTGAGAAATTGTTCCATAATCTCTGAGAACTATGTGAGGAAGTCTTTCAGGACAGTGAACACCAGGAAGGCAGCAGAACCAGACGATATCTCAGGTTGGGTCCTTAGTGCCTGCTAGCAGCTAGCACCAGTGTTCATGGAGATATTCAAACTCTCCCTGGCATAGTAAGTAATCGCCATATGATTCAAAATGTCCATTATTGTTCCTGTCCAAAAGAAACCCCAGACTGCCTGCCTCAATGAATATCGCCTATTAAGTGCTTTGAATGGCTGGTCAGAGACTTAATCACGTCTTCATCACCTGACACCCTGGACTCATTACAGTTCACATACTGTTCCAATCATGCTACCAAGGATGCCATCAAACACCTCTCCACACAGCTCTGAGCTATCTAAATGGTAAATGGCGCATTTATATAGCGCTTTTATCCAAAGCGCTTTACACTGTCTCTCATTCACCCATTCACACACACAGTAATGGTAGCAGAGCTGCCATGCAAGGTGCTAACTTACCATCGGGAGCAACTTGGGGTTCAGTGTCTTGCCCAAGGACACTTCGGTATGTGAGGTCACGTGGGCCGGGAATCGAACCGCCAATCCTACGATTAGTGGACAACCTTCTCTACCACCTGCACCACAACCACCCCGGACATAATGAAAGTAAATTATGCTAAAATGTTTTTTGTTGACTACAGTTCAGCATTTAAAACTATAATTCCCTCAAAATTCACCACCAAGTTGGAGGACCTAGGACCTAGCCCATCCCGGTTTCAGGGGCTCTCCAACTTCCTGACAGACAGACTGCAAGCTATTGTCTTGCAGTGGGCAGACATGTCTCACCCTCAGCACTGGAGCCCCCCAGGGTTGTATCCTGAACCTCATGCTGTACTCATCGTACTGTTACAACCCAGTCTAGGTTGGGTCACATAACCAGCTTACGATTCAATGGAATTAACCTTCAAACATGGGAAGCCAGGAATAACAAACACCAACAGGTTTGTTCAAAAGTTCTACTATATTGTAAAACACACAAATATGTACATATAACTGTGCAAATAATTAACACTAGGTGTACCTTCAGGGTGGGCCAAGGCAAAACAGAGACAAAATAACCCCTCTTCTAAAAGACATGGTAGCCCACACCTACTGCCAGTGAACAGAGTGCAAAATATATACAATGGTGAATAGAATATACAAACATGTACAGGGACAACCAAACTCACAGTCAAAAACCAGGCAAGCATGAAAAACCAAAACAGCAGTCAGAAAAAAGTACACAATTAACACAACAAACATAATATCTGAACACCAAAGCACGTGTAACCACCTCCAACATCCCACACTATTCTCGCTCCTCACTCTTTAAATAGGGTCATCATTCAGTGATCTCATCCTGTGAGGTGGGAGCAAGGCAGGCAAGGGCAGGCTGGAAACTCTGGGATGGAGTTCAGACCTGCATACTAAAATATGGCACAGCACACAGAAACTTCCCATTCTAAAGATAGCAGGTTGTAACAATACACATGACTGTGTGGACACTTCCAACTCTACTAACATTGTCAAGTTTGCTGACAACACAGTGTGTTTGGCCTGATCTCTGAAAATGACAAGAAGGCCTACCTAGAGGAGGTTAAAAGGCTGGAGAACTGGTGCCATAGGAACATCTTCTAAATGAATATCTGCAAGACAAAGGACTTGATAGATTTCAGCGTGAAGCAGAAGAGGAGATACCACACACTTAATATCAGTGGGACCCAGTGGACACATTGTTTGATGACTGGAGGACAGTTTTCAGTACCTTGGTGTTCACACGTGTAGGACACAAATGGTCCTGTCACAGTAACACCCTGGTAAATAAGGCCCAGCAGTGTCTTTACTAACTTAGATGCTTAAGAGATTTTAAACTGCCCACTAAGGCTCTAAGGAGCTTTTATACCTTTACCATGAATTGCATCCTGACTAGAAGCAGCACCACAGCCTCATTTGGGAACAGCATCATGCAGGCTAGGCAGACTTTCCAGAGGGTGGTGCAATCAGCTGAGCACCCAATCCGCACTGAGCTTCCTGACCTGCAGTGTATCTACAGCAAGCAGTGCTGGACCAAGGCCAGGAGCATAGTGAAGTCATTTTTTGAATTTGAGAAGCTGTGGGTGGAGAATATGTGATTGGGCTCACGGTTTAAAACATTCTTGAATCCAAAGGAAATGAGGGGTGAATTGAAAATCTAAACACTACTACAAATCACTGCTTAATTTGGTCTTAAATTGTTTTATATAGGCATATTACCATATACACTATAGCATTCTGTCAATTGCTCATTCCCTACATAAGTCTTTCTGTTAAACGTTTTCTAAAATACAGGTTTTCTTTTATTGTATGTTTTCTTAAAGGGACAATAGTGGTCATGCCTGCTCCAGTTTCACAAAAATGGTCCTGCAATGGTTTATATTGGCAAAGCTCAAACTGCTAATATCATCTGTAATAAACTTACTATTATGCTAAACACATTTTTGTTGTGTTCTATGGGACCTAATATGAGGACGCTAAAGACCAACATACTGTATGTATCACCTACAGTGGTTCTTCAAAGTATGTGAACCCATTCTCCATAAACATGACCAAAAACATGATAGGATTTTCACACAAGTAGAGACAAGTAGACAATTAAACAAATGAGACAAAAATGTTTATACTTAGTCATTTATTTATTTATTGAGGACAATTATCCAATAGTGCATGTATATGAGTGGACAAAGTATGTGAACTTTAGGATTAGCAGTTAATTTGAAGGTTAAATTAGAGTCAGGTGCTTTCAATAAAATATGATAAGTGTGAGTGAGCACTCTGTTTTATTTGAAGAACAGGGATCTATCAAAGTCTGGCCTTCACAGCACATGTTTGTGGAAATGTCCTCAGAAAAAGAGTTGTTGATGCTCGTCAGGCTGGAAAAGGTTACAAAACCATCTCTAAAGAATATGGACTCCACCAGTCCTTAGTCAGAGATATTGTGTTCAAATGAAATCAATGCAAAACCAAATAACAAATTCAAGACCAAGAGTGGTCAACAAAGATCACTCCAAGAGCAAGACGTGTAATAGTCCATGAGTTAACAAAGGAACCCAGAGTATCTTCTGAGCAACTAAATACTTATTTTCCATTGACAAATGTTAATGTTCATGAGTCCACCATCAGGAGAACACTGAACAACAATGGTGTGCATGAAAGGGTTGAAAGGAGGAAATCACTGCTCTCCAAAAAAGAACATCCCTGCCTGTGTGCAGTTTGCTAAAGATCTTTTGGACAAGCCAGAAGGCTAATGGAAAAATGTTTTGTGGACAGATGAGACCAAAATAGAATTTTTGGTTTGAATGAGCAGTGTTATGTTTGAAAAAAGGAAATCACATCTGTGAAACATGGTGATTTGGAACTGTTTTGTTGCATTTAGGCCAGAACAGCTTGCAATCATTGAATGGATAAAGAACAATAAACCTAACATTTTAGAATGAGCAAGTCCTGACCTTAATCCAATATAAATTTTGTGGAAGGACCTGAGGAAAGCAGTTCATGTGAGGAGACCTACATGAGGGCTAAAATTCATCCAAGCCGATGTGCAGGACTGATCAAAAGTTACTGAAAAAGATTCAGTTGCAGTTATTGTTGTACAACTGGGGCACATCAGATACAAAAAGCAAAGGTTCACATAATTTTGTCACTCACAGATATGTAATACCATGGATTCATTTTCCTCAATGAATAAATGACCAAGTATAATGTTTTGTCCCATTCGTTTAACTGGACTCGTATTGGTACTTTGAGGTCTTTTGT
>JAFFST010044795.1:15377-25692 GCA_022414735.1 Noturus placidus | reverse complement strand
ACTCAGACACAGTCTCAGTGTTTAAGTCTAGACTTAAAACGTATTTATTCTCTCTAGCCTACCCTGACTAGACTTTCCATCATGATAAATCGCAGTGTTAACAATCATTTCTCTCCCTCTCTCCTTCTGCCGAGCTACACATGAGATTATGGAGATGTTGGAGATCCTGGTCCTTTCTGCTCTCAAAAACTTCATGATCGGTCTCGGCGGCCCTACTTCTGGATGGAGCTCTCATCTACTCCAAATCCAGACTGCTGGGACAAAGGCTTCTCTGAGCCAAACAGATTACATTTAAACCAGTAATTGTCTCTTTAAGAATGTCTGTTGTTACCCAGATGAGGATGGGTTCCCTTCTGAGTCTGGTTCCTCTCTAGGTTTCTTCCTCTTAAACATCTTAGGGAGTTTTTCCTTGCCATTGTCGCCACTCAGTGTCTTTCTCAGTTTGGGATAATTACTCATTTTTACTGTGTGTGTACTGTGTTTATTATCCTGTAAAGCTGCTTTGTGACAATGTCTATTGTAAAAAGCGCTATACAAATAAAATTGAATTGAATTGAATTGAACTACACTTTGTCGTCCTCTAATGTCAGTCCAACGATTGGTCAACTTCTCAGATATTTTCTATTAAGGTTAAGATAAGACACACAGATGGTTTCTCCATTGAATTGATAATGATAGACTCCAGAGCTGATGGTTGCTTCATTGGTCGAGCCATCATTGACATGCTCATCGGAAGTGGAAGTCTTCAGAAAAGTTAACGCAATCAGTTTGCCTCCTCTCAGAAGAAATGGCTGCATCATTGAGGTCATAGCTGGCACCACACTGACCTGGAACCACACTTATCCCAGTAACTGATAATAAAGCCACAAGAGAGTATATTGAGGAGGCACAATGCTGGAATTGGGGGCAAACTCCAATTCCCAGGACACCATGGCCTACTAACCTGGCTGCCACTGACTACATTATCAAGTTGTGATCAGCTCCTCAGATTTAATGGACTGACTAATTATGTCTGTTGACTCAGGGCATCCCGCAGCCAGTGATGTAAATGGTGTTTGTAACACACAGGCGTGACAACAGAGGGGATGTTGTTTTCCTTTAAACAAGTTTCTTCCTCATTTTTATTTTCAAGTTGGAACCTTCTATACTATAACAATGTTTCTTGTCATTTGATTTGTAAAATTAAGTAAACCTTCATCAGCTGATTCTCAGTTACAACATTACCACCTTAACATATTTGTATTTACACTTTGTATTAACACTTAAAATTGGCAGAGAACATCCATCCATCCATCTTCTATACCGCTTATCCTTTTATTCAGGGTCACAGGGAACCTGAAACCTATCCCAGGGAACATGGGGCACAAGGCAGGGTACACCTTGGACAGGGTGCCAATTCATTGCAGGACACAATCACATACACATTCACACACCCATTCATACACTATGGACACTTTAGACACGCCAATTAGACTACTATGCATGTCTTTGGGGGGAGAAAACCGGAGTATCCAGAGGAAACTCCACACACACATCGATCCCCCGACCCTGGAGGTGTGAGACGAATGTGCTAACCACTAAGCCACAATTTGTCTCGCAAAAGAAAAAAAAAAATACGCTCCTCTTGGTCGTAAATGTTATACAGCTGAGGTTAATTTCGAATGGGTCACATGCTTTAAAAAGGATTAAAAGGGCATACTAAAAAAAAAAAAAAAAAAAGGCCACTAGTTCACAAAACTTTGCCCATGAGCTGCTTTTTAGTATTCTTCTCAGGTTTTAGTATTATTATGTAACACTTTGGAAGAAATATGCAGAATAATAAACCAAAGCTTGATGCTAAAATGGCAAATATCTCTACAGCTACAGTGAATTTTCCAGGAGAGCTGACATAAGCTGGAATAAATGTAATCCAGACTGCACAGAAGATCAGCATACTAAATGTGATGAATTTGGCTTCGTTAAAATTATCAGGCAACTTCCGGGCCAGAAAAGCCAAAAGAAAACATAACAGGGCCAAAAAACCTATATAACCCAGCACGGCCCAGAACCCCACGTTTGAGCCCAAATGACATTCTAGGATTATTTTTTCCTTGTAGTTCTTTAGGTTTCTAAAGGGGTATGGAGGGGATATTGTCAACCAAAGCACACATAAAACGACCTGTATGAGAGTGAATGCAAGTACACTGAGTCTCTGTTGTGGAGGCCCAAACCATTTCATGACATCACTGCCTGGAAGAGTAGCCCTGAAGGCCATTAACACCACTAAAGTTTTCCCCAGAACACAGGAGATGCAGATGACGAAGGTAATCCCAAACGCTGTGTGCCGCAGCATACAGGACCACTCAGAGGGCTGACCAATGAAAGTAAGTGAACAGAGGAAACACAGAGTCAGAGAAAAGAGCAGCAGGAAGCTCAGCTCAGAGTTGTTGGCTTTGACAATCGGGGTATTTTTATGTCTAAAGAATATGATTGCTATTACCACTGTCATAAATGCACCAGTAATAGAAACAGCTGTTAGAAAAATTCCCATAGTTTCCTTGTATGACAAATATTCAATTTCCTTCTTCACACATGTATCTCTCCGAGGATTTGACCAGTACTCCTGATAGCATTCTTGACATTCAATGGAATCTGTCACAAAACAAGAGAGGAAATATACAGCAGAAAAGATGTTAGATACTGCACATAATAATCAAGATGAGATGAATAAAAGTGTTGGTGTTATAAAAACCACATATACTTTAATAAAATAATAAACCCTTAATTATACAGTTTATTGAATATGAAGTGTTTCAGTTTTAGTACCTGTCTTATTACTGATCTCTCCTTCAGCACACGGTAGGCATTCAAAACAGCAGATGGGCTTTCCTTTCAGTACAGCCTTTCTTGTGCCAGGAGGACAGCTCTCACTGCACACAGATATTGGCACCTATACTCAAGAAACATATTTAACAATCTAAACTGATTATTCAATTGCAAACATTCAGTACCTTTTAAATATTCTGAGAGATTTTATGGAGAATGTCTATAATTTCTCTCGAATACTCACCTGATGTGTATTTTGTGCCCACATAATAGAGGTCATATTTACAAATAAATGATCATGACCGGTTAGTGATGAGTCATAATGTCCAACAGCTACAAACTCATGCTGATTCTCTTCATTCAAATGCCAGTTTATTATCTCATACTTTGCTGCAGGGTCACCGTTGCTGTCAAAAAAAACATTTTCACCCTCTTTGGTTTTGAATTGCACTCTCTTAAGGTGTTGTAGAAACTGTAGAAATAAAACAAAAATGGAAACAATGCACATTAAAATGTGATAAGGGAGTACACAGTAAGGCACCATACATTCAATATTAAAGCATTTTGGATAGTATTTTGGATTATCCTAAGTATTAAAATAGTGTCTCATCAGTAATATTAACTCACTGTTAAAGGGTCAGGCTGTTTATTTGTAGGACATGTTTGCTTGCAGCCAAAAAGTTCATGTAAGGTATGAGCAATCGCATATACTCCTTTATAGACATTATTGAATATTGGCATCAGGCTCATATCAGTAAATGTGTTTTCCACCTCAGACAGCTTTTCGTTACCAGTGCAAGCTGGTGTGTCCTCTGAATCATTTTGGACTGCATATTTACAGTTAAACAAAGCCTCCCAGAATTCAGTAAAAATGGCACTGCCTACAGATTTCAGTGGATGTATATCTAAAATGAAGTCCTGTAGACCCGTCACCTTTGATTTGGGGATAGCTAGCCCTATAGCTCCTTGCAGTACATGGTGTTCATCCATGGTTGCCAGTTCTGAATCAAAGATCCAGGCTTCAGTTCCAACCCACTGAAATCCAGTGATGTTGTTCTCAAAAAATACCGGCAGTAAACTCTCCAAGTCCAGGTTGTCAAGGAAGCCAATAATTACTTGAGAAGTAGAGCTTTTAATTTGCTCGACAATTTGTTGCACTCTTTCTTGAGAGTAGGTTCTAAAAAACGGAAGAGAATATTCTAAGCAGATGCCCAACTGTTCTGCAGCTTCAGTAAATGCAGCCATCCCACTGTTACCGTAGTCATCATCTCTTCTCATTGCTCCCACCCAGGTCCAGCCAAAGTGCTTGATCATCTCTGCAAGTGCTCTGCTCTGGTAATAATCACTAGGAATAGTGCGCAGAAATGCTGGATATTTCCTCTTGTCACTGAGACACTCACAGGTGGAATAATGACTGATCTACAATTATATTTAGAAACATAAATCTCAGGCATTGTGTTTAATCATGACTTTTTGTACATGCTCATAAATGCCAATTATAACAAGGAACAAGGACATTAAATTAAATTACAGGATAAAATTCCAACTCCACATTTTCCTTTGTCAACACTGTATATATTTTAAAAACAGAAAAAAAGTAAATACTTACTACGGGAATGCTGAAAGGTCCAATACTCTGTGCAATAGCCATGGATACAGAAGAGTATGTCTCGCCGATTATGGCCTGCACCTGGGCTGGCTTCATGCATATCTCATCTACGACTGAGTTCTCATTTCCATTAACAAGTGTCATTGCAGCCTGGGCTCCCATCGTTGATGAACTGCAGGTATCAAATATCTTGAACCCCAGTGAGATTCCAGGCAGTAAAGTGGTACTGTTGTTAATCTCTTCTATTGCATAGATCAATGACTGTGAATACTGAAACGCTCTGAAATCAAGACTAATTTATAACAATCAGAGAAAAATATTGTCACATTATTTACAACAAAATGTATCATTGCTGTTTAATTGTGAATGACGTAATGCTGTTAAATAGCATTAATCAATGACATACATGTTCAACTTCTTACCTAATACACTTCATTTTTTGTGGCATGACCAAATAAGTCAAGTCTGTGATCTCCCAATTACTATGGAAGGGAAAAACTCCTCCAATAATGATATCTCCATCCTTCCATAGCAGTGGATATGTAGGCTCTCCTTGCAGTACACAAACCGTCCCATTACCTTTAGAAAAACTGATGATGACCATTACCATATGTAAAAGAGTAAAAATGGGCTCCATCTTTTTGTCTAGCTACAAAGCAGTGGGAATGGTTAATATATGCCAGCCCTGCTGTCTCATTTAGATGATTAGAAATGATTTAGTAGTATTTATAAGGATCGAATGTGAAATAATTCTCTGTGGTAATGTTACACTGGTGGGGGAAAAAAGGAGGCGTGACTTGCAAATATAAGCAGCACTAATGTGAAATGTGTAGGCCTCAATCTTTTACCTAACCTTTTGTTAACCCACTGGATGCAGTGGCAGCCTAGTTGTGTGTATGTTTTATTACAGTACATATAACCTTTTTTCCCTGTTTTGTAGCATATTTGCAAACATTTTTAATTAAATGTTAATATTGTTTTCCATAACATCTCCCCAGAGAAAAAAACAGACTTACACTGCTGGCTATAGATTTATCAGCACAGTACTGTAAAATCCTACAGTACAATACCACATTTCAACAATAGAGTAAAATGCCTCAGTTTGCATTGCATTCTGGGTAATTTTGATTCAGCGTGAATATTTTACAGTATATTTTAGACTTGCTGTAATTTGGCTGTAACATGTCTACAATATACCAGGCAATAATACAGGATTCACATCAAACAGCCACACAACTCCTGTTCACTGGCTGGTTTGGTACTGTTTATTTTATTTTATTTGTTTTATTATTATTTATTTAATTCTTATGTTTTTCATAAATTATTTTCATTTTAATTTTCTGATTTTACACTCTAGTGTACCACTACATGGTCTATACCCAGTAAATGAACAGAATTAGATGTCTGCTGGATGTTTCACCCTGCTGCTCTCCTATTTTCGCATCAGTGAAGTAGCCAAGGGTTTATTTTGAATACTTTACATACTTTACATACAGATCTTTACTGTATAAGTGTTCTGGTAGAACACAATATTAGTGATAGTTACTGATAATATAAATTTCTTTCCTGAATGTAAGCAAATGCTTGTTCGTACTGTATCCAGTGGTGGTAGAAGTCTGAGACATTCTCCCTTCATAGAAGGAAGCACAAAGTCTGGTCATCCTTTGTATGTGGGTTGTATTTAGTGCCAAAATACAGACATTGAGGTTCATATTAAACATATACATACACATATACATACAGGCTACTAGTTTGTGTAAATTACACTTTGCCCATAAGTTGTTTTTTAGTGTTTTTCTCAGGTTTCAGTATTATTATGTAACACTTTGGAAGAAATATACAGAATAGCATACCAAAGCTTGATGCAAGTATGGCAAATATCTCTACGGCTACAGTGAATTTCCCAGGAGAGCTGACATAAGCTGGAATAAAAGTGATCCAAACTGCACAGAATATTAGCATGCTGAATGTGATAAATTTGGCTTCATTAAAATTATCAGGCAACTTCCGAGCCAGAAAAGCCAAAACAAAGCAGAAAATAGCCAAAAAACCTATATAGCCCAGCACAGCCCAGAAACCGATAGTTGAGCCCAAATGACATTCTAGAATGATTTTTTCCTTGTAATAATTAAGTTTTTTAACAGGGAAAGGAGGGGATATTGTCAACCAAAGCATACAAATAAGGACTTGTATGAGAGTGAACGTTATAACACTGAGTCTCTGTTGTGGAGGCCCAAACCATTTCATGACATCACTGCCTGGAAGTGTAGCCCTGAAGGCCATTAGCACCACTATTGTTTTCCCAAGTATACAGGAGATGCAGAGGACAAAGGTGATACCAAATGCTGTGTGCTGCAACATACAGGACCAGCCAGATGGTTGACCAATGAAAGTAAGTGAACAAAGAAAGCACAGAGTCAAAGAAAAGAGCAGCAGGAAGCTCAGCTCAGAGTTGTTGGCCTTGACTATTGGTGTATTTTTATGTTTGAATAATATGATTGCTATTGTCATTGTCATAAATGCGCCAATAATAGAAACAGCTGTCAGCAAAATTCCCATGGTTTCCTCATAGGACAAGTATTCAATTTCCTTCTTGATACAATGATTTCTGTTAGGATTTGACCAGTAATCTTGCTGGCATTGATTACATTCAATGGAATCTGTCACAGAGCGAGAAAGAAAATACATGGAAGAAGAAAACAAGGAAGTTTAGATACATGGAGAAGTAATCAGCATTATATAATACAAATTTAGTTCTACAAAGAAGCTGAGTTGTTCCTGTTACACAAAAATACACAACTTGTCCACACTTTAGACTTGTTGTGAATTAACATATCTTGAATATTCACAACAGAAAAAAAAAAAAAGTTTCCCTTTTTAGAAATCTCAATACCTGTCATATTACTGATCTCTCCTTCAGCACATGGAATGCAGTCAAAACAGCAGATAGGCTTTCCTTTCTGCACAGCTTTCCTTGTGCCAGGAGGACAGCTCCCACTGCACACAGATATTGGCATCTATGGTTGAGAAAGGTATTTTTGTATTTCAGTGTTTTTGTACGGTGTATTACTGTAGGAAAGCATTCATTAAGGTAATTTATTAATTGTGTTTTGCAATTCACGTGTACTCACCTGTTTGGTATTTTGTGCCCATACTATTGAGGCCATATTTACAGTTAATCGATCATGACCAGTTGTGGATGAGTCATAAAATCCAACAGTAACAAATGATTGTTCTTCATTCACATGCCAGTTTATTATATCATACTTTGCTGCAGGGTCACCATTTTTATCAAAAAACACTTCTTCACCCTCTTTGGTTTTAAAATGCATTTTTTTCAGATTTTCTAGAAACTGAATAAATATAAATAATTATTTAACATTTAAAGTGCTCTATGTTTGCAAAGTATATTCTCAGTAAATGACTAGCATTTGATTTAACTACAGTGCTAAAATGATGTCTTTACAGCACTATTAACTCACTGTGAAAGGATCAGGCTGCTTCTTTGTAGAACATGTTTGTTTGCAGCCAAGAAGTTCATGTAGTGTATGGGCAATGGCATATACTGCTTTATACACATTACTGAAAATAGGCATCAGGGACATGTCAGTGAAGGTGTTTTCCATCTCAGAGAGTTTCTCATCACCCGTACACAACGGGTAGTCTACTGAATCATTTTGCATTGCATATTTACACTTGAACAATTCTTCCCAGAATTTAGTAAAAATGTCACTTCCAACAGATTTTAGTGGTTTGATATCTAGAATGAAGTCCTTTAGACCAGTCACTGTTGTTTTCGGGATAGCTAATCCTATGGCTCCTTGCAGTATATGGTGTTTATCTTTTGCGGCTAGTTCTGAATCAGAGATCCAACCCTCAGTTCCAACCCACTGGTATCCAGTGATGTTGTGTTCAAAAAAGACCTGGAGCAAGATTTCCAAGTCCCAGTGAGCAAGAAATGCAACTATCACTCGAGAAGTTGAGCTTTTGATTTGCTCAATGATATTCAGCACCTTTTCAACTGAGTAAGTTCTAAAATATGGAAGGGAATATTCTAAGCAGATGCCTAACTGCTTTGCAGCTTCAGTAAATGCAGCCATCCCGCTGTTCCCATAATCATCATCTCTTCTTATTGCTCCCACCCAGGTCCATCCAAAGTGCTTGACCATCTCAGCCAAGGCTTTAGTCTGGTAATAATCGCTGGGAATAGTGCGTAGAAATGAGGGATATTTCATTTTGTCACTGAGACACTCGCAGGTAGAGTAATGACTGATCTAAAATTACATTAACAAAAAATTATATCACAAGCATTATGATTAATAATATATTTTCTTTATACTTTAATAAATTTGAACCGCCATAACGCATAAAACATCAACATCATTTTTCAGGGTAATTTTTTTTTTTTTTTTTTTCAAGTTTGTTAAATTTGAGAAAACTGTACAATAATAAAATTCTTACTAAAGGAATGCTGAAAGGTCCTATACTCTTTGCAATAGCCATGGACACTGAAGAATATGTCTCGCCAATTATGGCTTGCACCTGGGCTGGCTTTGTGCAGTGTTCATCCAAGGCTGAGTTCTCATTTCCATTAACAAGTGCCATGGCTACTTTAACCCCCAATGTAGCTGAACTGCAAGTGTCATAGATCTTGTAACCCAATGATATCCCAGGAAGTAAAGAGGAACTGTTGTTGATCTCTTCTATTGCAAAGATCAAGGATTGTGAATACTGAAAGGCTCTGAAATCAAGACTGTTTAAAAATCAGAGAAACATACAGTAATATTAATTTAGGATGAGATATATGAAAACATGCACCACTGTCTAATTGTGTGTCATGTATTGCTGTTTAATATTATAATGATCAATATCTGGCTTGTTCAAATTCTTACCTCGCACACTTCATTTGTTGTGGCATGACCAAATAAGAGAAATCTGTGATCTCCCAATTACTATGAAAAGGAAAAGCTGCTCCAACAATAATATCACCATCCTTCCATATCTGTGGATATGCAGGTTCTCCTTGCAGTATACAGGTTGTCCCATTACCTCCAGAAAAATTGATTATTGCCATTACCATATGTAAAAGAGTAAAGAGTAAAGGCTCCATCTACCTGTTCAGCTATAGAATGGTGATATCAGTTATGTCTGGTAGGGCTGTTGTCCTAGTTGGTTGAATCGGAATCATTTTGTGGCATTTATAAGAGTGAACAAATTCTCTATGGGAACATTACACTGGTGGGATAAAGGAGGTATGACTAAATAGCTAGGTCCCTTTTTTAGCTTGTATTTTTGTCATGGCCTATTCATTATCTCTGTGTCTTGTGTGTAGTTTTTCTTATCATGTAGAGTGTGTTTTTCTTTTATTTTATTGTTTTTTTTATTATTATTATTATTATTATTATTATTATTATTATTATTATTATTATTATTATTATTATTATTATTATTATATATATATATATATATTTATTTTTTGCTATATTTGTGATGTCTTTGGGTATTTATCATTATGCCATGCCTGTTTTGCAGGCCTTTTCAACTATAAATGAAAAATTTCTTGAAAGGGACTACTTCTGCTAATATAATATATTGCTAAATTTTTATAACAAATGTAAATTACCTTATGACTGCTTTCTCACTAGGCTACTGGCATTTATTTTGAGCAGAATTTTCCTTCATGCAAATCCTGCATATACACCATATGTTTATGACATGATATTAGTACAGAGTAATAACTAATATGAATAACTAATATGATATGTCTGTACAGAACAGTTGGAGACAAACAATCAAATAAATAATACATAATATCTGTATTTTGATAAGATATGATAAGATAAGATAACCTTTATTGATCCCAAACTGGGGAACTTGCCTCGTTACAGCAGCTCAATTACA